>WNGS01024500.1:0-25015 GCA_020271785.1 Procambarus virginalis | reverse complement strand
TCTCCCCATAACTGGCCTTGCAAATATTAAAACTTTGTTGGCTTTTTTGAGAGAAGCTTTGGAGTTGATTATAGAATCAAAGGCTCTCCAGAAGGTATCCCAATCGTCTTCATCTTTACCCTGAAAATATGGTAAATGTACCTTTGGGAGCTCTGCTGCTATATGTGTGATAGTTGCATTGCCCTGCTGAGTGGATGAGCTCACATTGGATTGGGTTCCTGCTTGACATATTTGTTTGATTAAAGGATCAAGTTGATCTTGGATTTTATCTTCATACATTGTCATTTCAGCAACGATTTCCTGAAGTTCCCTTCTGGTTAAATCTGCAGTAGCCATTTCTGTTAGATAAATCTCTGCATGGCGTTTGATTTGTTCATACTTATCAACAGCTGCTTTTACTCTGGTATTCAGAATTATTAAATCAGGAGATGGCTGTCTAGCCAACTTTTGACATTTGTCAATCAGTTGAGTTAGGTGATTTTGTAGACCAATAAGTGTCCTTCTATTTCCTGTTTCAGCTGCTGGTGGAACACTGTCAGCCATTTTGACCTTTTCCGAGTTTCGGAGACTCTGAAATATTTTCTCTTTTTTTTTATAAATATGTTTGATGTTAATGTATTTTGATAAATGAGCTTTCCTGTCTACTTAGGTAGTGATTCCAAAGATCGTCCTTCATTTCCTCCCTGGAATCTGGATGTAGCAGGTGCAAAATTATCAAAAGTGCTGTAATAATTTGGTTTGTGATCCGAATGCACGAATACGCCAACTTTGTAAATCCTGTAATAATTTTTTAGAAATAGTAAATGACGCTATTTTTGCAAAGTTATTACAAGATCTGTTACCCTAATAGTTGTTTGATAAAATACAGTAGAATGCCTACTGGTTTTACTGTAATAGGGTTTGATAAAGTTGATTATGGTTAATTTGTAATGAAATGCTCTTACAGTGATTAAAACGCTTTTGTAAAGAATATTATGTAATGAGCAGCTCTGAAAATCAGTTGATTGGAGATAATGCTAGATAATACACTTAAGTATGTATGTAATGTTACCACAACTGAGGTAGATAATGGTATATATGATTAAGATGCAGTTGTGTCTTTGACACTGATAAAAAAAACTCAAACCGCTAGGGGCCCAAATGGAATTCACACCCACAGGCGCAACAAAAAAAAATCCAAAAAATTCTTTCATCTTATAGAAGGGTTTATTTTTGTTCCCTGATTACGGAAAAAATAACAAAAAAATCGTAGGTGGCATATTTTACCCGCAATAGGGTAGGGAAGTGTGGCAAAAAAGGGGCGTTGGCTGAGCCTTCGCCAGACGAGGTCTACTCCGCCCGAGCTGTCAGACGGCAGTTGCCACAAATATATTATTACCTAATTATTTCAATGTCTCTGATTGATTTTTTCTTAATTTTTTTGCAGTAATATTATTCCATACAGTGAATTGTGGTATATTTATATTATAAAATGTGTGAACCATCACTCGTACTCAAAATTATGGTGTGCATATGATTCAATTATGTTCATAAAACAATAAACAAATAGTTTTGCTGTTGTTACACTATATACGCAGGTTATATATAAGCATCTGCATGTTTTTTTCACCATAACGAACTATTAAGTTGGTCTTGTGAGTCAAAAAGCAACGAGGAGTGACCGCCAAACACCAGCGAGCCACTCACTGCCACTCCCTCACTCAACACCATCTCACTCACCCTCATTCACCTCCCACAATACTGTTTTTGCATTTATTCACTATACACAGACGTTATATATACGTATTTACATGTTTTGTTCCCCATAACTGTACATCTAAGTTTGTATGGTGAGTAAAGGCACAAAGACGTAGCTACTCACACAGTCAGCTGATCGGCGGCCGCCCTCAAGGCCAGATGCACTAATATTTCTCCTCCCACAATACTGGTTGTGGTGTTATTACACTATATACACACATTATATATAAGTACCTACCTGTTTTATTCACATACTTGTACAAATAAGCTGGTATGGTGCCCAAAGACCATAGTGGCCATCAATAAACAATATGCCAAGTCGTGACGACGCTCCTCCCTCACCAAAATGGTGGCTCCCAGCCTACTCCTCTTGCTGTTATCTCACACTATACACATGTTATATATAGGTATCTACATTTGTGTTCACCATAGCGAACCACTAAGTTGGTATGGTGAGTGAAGTCAATAAATGGTGGCCACACACAGTCAGAAGGCGACACCACAACCCTCCCTCCACAGCCTTACTCCTCCCTCCATCGAGCACATCACTAAATATCACCACAATCATGCTGTTATCAGAATCCTGGTCAGTTTCTTCACAGTCAGGGGGCTTCCGTAATACTATCACTGCTAAATAATACCAGTATCTTTTATATTTTAGCATTTGTAGGCAATGCTGTGGTCACAAGCTGAACAGCGGTGCTGCGAGCTCGTGCTGCGTGTGCCAGCCTTGGTGGCTTGATCAATACTGACGCTCTAACACCCAAGAATGTTGGCCTGGATTTTTTTCTAAGTGGCATCTGGTAACTATCGGTCGTGGCTGTACTATAGCTGCCCCTATCTCAGGCGGGGCGTTTAAATTATAGCGCTAGACACGAAATCATATATAAATGATGTGCGCAGTTTCGGTTTTGTCACTGATATCAATTATATATGATATGCGCGGTTTGAGGGTTAAGTGCTGTGGTTTCTTAACACAGAACAGTATTAATATGCTATGAATGCTTACTAGTTAATGGATATGGTGGCTGAAGCCACTGCAAGCAATTTGTTTACTTAGATATATAGCTATGATAAATATTACTAGCTGTTAGGCTAGAATATGTAAAAATTATTCCAATGCAAAATCAAGAAGTTTCTTATTTATTTGTCAATGAAATATAATCTAATTTCTAGACTAGGTTTGAAGGACCAAAAATGTGGGAAAAACCTGCTGGGATTGATATAAGAGGAGACTACCAGGGACTTGTACTGAACTAAATTAAAAATTACTGTCTGCAAATTATTTCAACTAAAATCTCTAGCTAGGGTTGTAAATCCTAGCTCCTCGTTTCATAATGACAGATTGTGGGCTGTAAGGGGCAGGTAGGGTGAATGAATTAGTTGATAGGTTCATTGAAAATCCACAGTCCACATGCCAACAGGTATCTCACATCAGCTTGTATTTTATACAAGGATAAGATTTAATAAATTCAGTTCTATGCTGAACACTGGCTCTGTTTAAATCAGAGATTTAAACATACATAGTCTAGCCTAGCTCCATAACTATACAGCCAATATTCTTATACTATAAACAACACAACAATTTAAATTGTAAATTGTAAAAGTATGATAAATGACCTTAAATATGGTCTAAGTACTGTTAACTAAGTACTAAAATTATATTCAATTAAATGAACTTATATGACAACTTAAAAAATAACTAAGCAAGCAATTGTTAACTTAATTTATGTATTCAAGTATATATGCAATGTATTTATATTCAATTTATATGATGAGGTACAATCAGCTTGACTGAATCTTTTCCCACACCCTGGACCCTTATGAGGTCTTGTTTATTTAATGCGACTGAATTCTTCTTACACAATGGACACTCATGATGTTTAGTGCTTGGATAAGATTCAACTGCTGTTCTACAATATTAATAGACTTACTGAGATATGAGGCGTTGCCTCGCTTTATAACTGACAGACACTTTTATAGGATATATTAAAGTCACACAAGCATACAATTGGCCAATTAATACACTCAATAACCTCAATATACTTCTCTGCTTGCTGGAGTGCCTGTCTGACAGTGTGCCAGACTTGATAACTCTCTTGTCGCGAGTTTAGGCACGATATTTTATATCACAGCTTTGCTGTATGATGATCTAGTAGCGTTGCTACGTGATTGTTTCTGCAGTTGCAGAAGAATGATAGTTGATGAAGATTAGGAATGAAGGTGGTGGAAGACAGCGTCACTGTGTGCTCCACTATTCACTCTTATTTTATATAAATGTTCAAGGATTTTCCTTGTAGATATATTGTCCAGGTACTCCCCCAGTTCCAGAGAGTGTTCACTGGTGATAATGATATTAGATAAGGTGTCTGAGCTAGTAATGTTCGCTAAAGATCCATCACACTTGTTCACTGTGTTGTCAACAAACGCCAAGTGCCGTAGGCTCTCGTGGGCGCTTCTTGTTCCCCAAGCCATAGCCCCCCCCCCCCATGCTCCTAGAGCACAGTAGCCTTCTATGAATATTGATTAATTATTTTTACAGTCTAGACTTATGATTGAGATAAGATGTGATTATAATAAAATTAGATATAGGATTTAAAGATTATAAGTAGTACTTGATAGTACCACTGGTTCTTATTAAGGATTCGATTTATAGTCCCTACCGGAAGCGATTAATATTCCAATAGTTTTTTAATTAAGAAATCCTTCTAGAAGCTTCTGCATCCTTGAGAGATCATGCACAAAGTCACATAGGCATCTATAGGGCCCTATGGTGTTCATGATCCAAGTGGCATTGTCATCTAGGATCAAGATATATAATGAATCTATTGTGATTCGGATATGATTTTTGATACGATTTGATATGATTTTGATATGATTTAAATACGATTTTGATACGATTTAGATATGATATATATATGATACATTTCTTAGATGATTATTAGATATGGTGGGTAAAATTTCCCACAGAGGGCGCAAGGAGGAGGCAGAGAGGAGAGGTCAGTGAGAGTTGCACGGAGGGTGAATAGGTTCCAGTTAGCTTTGGCAAACTGCCACCTAGGGAAGGAGAGAGAAAAAGGAAATAAGGATGGGGAAATGGTCACTGCTATGGAGGTCATCAAGAACCCACCATGTGAGATCTAAGTAAAGGGACGACAAGCAGAGAGAAAGATCAAGACAGGAACGAGTGCGAGTTTGACAGTCCAGATGGGTGGGCTCACCAGAATTCAGAAGAGACAGGGAGGAAGAGAGGACGAACAGTTTGAGAAGGCGGCCTTGGGTGTTTGTCAGAACATCCCCCCAGAGGGTATGTCAACAGTTATTGGAAATAACCAACAGGATTATTCTCCCTTAACTCCCAATATTAATATTTACTAATAACACTAACACGTAGAATTAACAGCGTTAGCGTTTCCATAGTAAGGCATAATTTAGCCAGAAAATTCCCAGCCATCATGACGCCAAGCGTCAATTGCAAGCTTAAACATAACGTCTCTCACATGTTGGAGAAATATAGAGTTCAGTTAATTACTCTTTCTTTCTAAAATTATTGTTCTTTATGAAAGAAATAACCATTTCGCATGCTTATGCGTACTAAGCTCGGCTATTTAACTAAATTAATTATTCCAGTAAAATATTACTGCGATGTAAGATAAAACAAGTCAACCCTTCGCGTTCAATTTGTGCAATGTTAATTAGATCAATTGCCTTACAAGAAAGGGTATTATCATCCAATATATTTATTGGTGATGATAGTTCAAATTGTACTCCTTCAGTTTCCCAAATAATTATTAGTAAACCGAAATGGTTTACGTCCGGGATCGCTATAAGCGTCTCGGCACATGTGTGATCGGGCGTGGTAGGAGGAAGGAGGCCGGCTTCAAGCATAGGGCGTCGCGTGGTGCAAACGTGCCTTCACAGACGTCAGCCATTTAACAAGATCACATGGTCTACAGTGCTAAACTGTTTAATTACGCGTCTACAAAGATAGTCACGGCCCGTAATCACACACCCACAGCAGTGAACGTCAGGGACTGGCAGATGCGATATCACAGGCTTTAGTGTTCCAACACGTCTATGTTAAGTATACCTTTAAGTCTGATGCATCAATCTAGATTGTGTATTTGTGGGTAGCCTGTCGTTAAGTTGTGTGAAGATCACCAATACAATGTTGGTTTCTTTAAGTTTTATTTCCAATTTCAATGAATATTGGAATAATTTATAGCCTAGTCAAATACTACTCAAATTTCCCTGATTACAGCATGCAGACGAGGATGAACAAAGTATTTCTTCCTTCATCTACGATGTTCACCACAGGTGTATCTTCCTTATTGGGACTTTGTGATCACGACAAGTAGCAAAACGGACTTAGTGAAGTCGTCTTACAGATAAGACTAAATCTTGTTTCGTAGAAAATTTGACTAATGCCATTATAAATTTCTATATATGTTTCCATATATGATCATCAAGAGGAATAATATAAAGCAATAATATACAGCTTAGGACTCAATAAGTTTGCATTTATTATTTCTTAGGATTTAATAATTTTTCAATATATTGATCATTTAATATTTCATGATCCTTTAGAATATACATTCTAGTTAAAATTTTATTATTTTACTAACCCCATTAATGAACTGGTGACGAACCACACTGGTCCTAGATATATATATGAACTTCTAGAAATACCTTCCCAATGTTGATATCTGAGGCTTTTAACTTTAATCAATTAATAATACAGTCCATTCATTCTCTTTAAGTGATTGTTAAATAATTTTAACATCCATAGGCACGAGTTCTATATTGTCAGTCTTAAAATCCCTTTATTTGTTTTCCCTCTTTTCTCAAAAGTGGGTGGTCCTTCGATTATATTAATTTTCATAATTAAATAATTCCATATTTGAGTCAAAGCCCTAGATACCCAGCAACAGTTGAAATCACCCAACAGGAGCACTGGTTTTGGCAAGGTGTCCAGGAGGTGCTTAAGATCAGGGAGAGAAAGTGGGTCATTTGGCATGGGATAAATGGAACAGACTGTATACTATTTACTCACAAAAACACGGACAGCAGAACCATGAATAGGCGATGGAAACAGTAGGGGAACGAAGGGAATATCTAGAGAGCAGTAGAGTTATAGGCCCCAGCAAGAGCTGAGGGGAGAAGGGAGGGAGAAAGAAAGGAATAACCACGAAAGTGACCAGGACGAGCACCAAGCATCGGCTTCTGGAGACAAACACAAAGTGGTGAAAACTGTGTAATCAGAAGTTGGAGTTCATGGAAGTTGGCATAAAATCCACGAATATTCCATTGAAGAATAGACATTATCGAAAAGAGAAAGAACAGCAACAGAGAACAATGAAGGAACAAAGGTAAAGAAGAACACAGTATATTAAATAAGCTCAGATCAGTATCAGGGTCAGTAAAATCAGGGTTAGGGGGCATGGGTAAACTGAGTAAGAATGGAGTGAAGGGAGCGGGAGGACAGACCAGAGACGGATGAGTAAGGTCTGGAGGAGGAGGAGGAGACAACCGAGAGGGGAGGTCAAGGACAGCAGGAGGAGGGGGGGGACCGAAACCGGGGAGCACACCTCAGAAAGGGCAGCAACAGAGAGAGAATCAGGGGCTAAAGAAACCTCCATAGCTGGGACAGGGGGGCCCGATCACCGAAATGGAAGGGGACAGAGCCAGAGAGTCAGAGGTGGTGGGTGAGGAAGAAAGCGATGCCTTCTTACCTGCCGAGGAGGACAAAGGAGAGGAGCCGGGCTTACGTTTGACTCAAAGAGGTGTTCCAGCAACAACAAACTGGGCGAAAGACTCAATTGTCTCAACAGAACAAGAAAAACAGTTGTGAACAACATGAAGATTGTTGGGAGGATGATGGACATCAGCCTGGACAGACAGGCAGCATGGAGGGCCAAGAGACTGATGGGTGGCATGGGAAGAAGGATTGGGCAAAGAAGGGAAAGAAGACACAGGAGACATGTCAGACTGGGTTTAAGGGGGTACACTGCAGATGGAGAATCAGGAGGGGGGCCCATTAGGGACAGAACGTAAAGGAGCAACGGTGGTGGGCGTGTCTGGGTCTAAGATCTGGAAACGGTTGTGAGACTGAGTAAGGTGGGAAGGATGATGAGAGGTAGAATGCTACACGCGAGCATAGGACACACCAGCAAAGGGGTGAGACGGTGTACTTGGCATCACACTTCAGGAAAAAGCAGACAATCTCGGTGTTTCAAGTTGAGGACGGCTTCCTCAAGTTTGTAGTGTATACACGAGAGGGAGAAGGTAGGGTGGGCCTCACCGCAATTGAGGCAGCGAACCTGGGAAGAAGTGCACTTGGACTTAGAGTGATCATCGTCTTCACACATGGGGCATGGATACACAGTACTTGAGCATTTGAGGACACCATGCCCCAACTTCCAGCACTTATTGCAAAGTTTAGGAGAGGAAATGTACTCCTGAACGGAGTATCTGGCACCAGCAAGAATTATAACGGCGGAAGAGTCCTACTATCAAAGGTGATTTTCACAACTCAAAGGGGTTGACGGGGACGACCACGAGGGGGTCGAGCGAACGTGTCTACTGTTACCAGATCGTTCGTCACGGCTCGTAACCCAGTACAGCAGCAAGACCTTTCAGTCTAGGGACATTGTAAAATTGCTGTAATATAGAGCGGGTCACCAGTGTAACCACATGATTGGCACAAGCAAGAATTAAAGTATTTATCCCTTAGGACTGAAGAAATATACATATAAATTATATTACATATATTAACAATAATATAAATACACTATTATTTATATAGCACAGATGGACAAGATCACTTATAAAAGCAAATTAAAGTATTGTCTCTCCTATAATATAAAGGTATATGTATGGCAAAACAAATATTAACAGACTTATCTCCCAAGTTGTTATCTCTCCTGTCCCGTGCGAGTTACTGACTACTTAAACTGCAGGAGTCAAAAACATTGCTTCTGCCCCGCGGAAAATTGCCAAACTAACATTATTTAATTAAACTTACATGGAGCAAAATAATGTGACAAGAGTAATCTTAAAGTAACTTAGTAAATGGTCAGAATAACATGCATAACAAAAATAATGTAATTATTAATACATGCAGTAATTAAAATAATTTAACAAAGGGAAATATTGGCAACGCTCCCCCGCCACCAGGAACTAGAAGTTTCTCACGGAATGTTGCCCCCCAATGTTCAACAGTTACAGAATTCCCATCAGTGATTCCTACTGATGATCATAGATAAAACCACTTTCCCACGAAATCAACCGTGAACCAACAAAGAGAATAATATCGTTCCCACGGGTGGAAAAGTTAGGCCTAATTCAACATATAAATCAGGCAACACATATCTTACATACAAGTAAAGAATATTTAGATGTACATACATATAATCAGATAAAACAAGGCATATATATAAGTACAAATTAATGTATTTAATTACGTAGCTATAGAGGTACGTAACACTTCCACCTCCAAGAAAAAAAATGCAATGGATTGAAGATCAATGGCATTTTTTCCGAAGTAAAAATGTTAAGCACAAAAAAAAAACATTTATGGTACATCAAAACTTCTTGACAAAGCATCAGCAATAACATTCTGCCTGCCTGGAATATGTTTGATCTCAACATTGAATTCTTGTAAAAATAAGGACCAGCGCAAAATACGTTGGTTCTTAACTTTCATCATATTTATAAAGATAAGGGGATTGTGGTCTGTAAATACTAACACTTTGTTTCCTGACAGATAAATTTCAAACTTCTTAATTGACAATATAAGACCCAATGCCTCCTTTTCTACCACTGAATAATTTCTCTGAGCTGCATTAAATTTTCTTGAATAATAATACACAGGATGTTCAATATTATCTAAACCAACTTGAATCAACACAGCCCCTATACCAACATCTGACGCATCAATGTGTAATATGAAAGGTTTATCAAATTGGGGACTAGCAAGAACAGGTGATGTAGACAATATGCCCTTTAGGTTCTGAAAAGCATTCTGACAATCTTGTGTCCACTGAAACTTTACATGCTTGCGTAACAAATTTGTCAAAGGAGCAGCCACTGTTGAAAAATTTCTACAATAACGCCTATAGTATGCACACATACCAATAAACCGTTGGACTCCTTTTCTACTAGTTAACACTGGGTAGTCCACAATGGCTTGAATCTTATCTTGTAATGGAATAATCTTACCTTGTCCTACTTCATGTCCAAGATAGGTTATAGTACCTCTTGCCCAACTACACTTATTCATATTTATGGTTAATTTTGCACTTTGCAACACTGTAAACAAGTTCTTAAGACCTAAGAGATGATCTGACCAATTCTTACTGTATAAAACAATGTCATCAAGGTAGGCCCTACAATCTGGCACATCCTTGAGTAAGAAATTCATGAGTCTCTGAAAAGTAGCAGGTGCATTTCGCAGACCGAACGGCATCACGTTAAATTCGTAAGCACCATCAGGTGTCACAAAAGCAGTAACCTCCCTCGCGTAATCAGTCAATGGAATTTGATAATAGCCCTTAGACAAATCAAGTTTACTTACATATTGAGCATGTCCAATTGATTCAATACATTCCTCTAACAGAGGTAAGGGAAAAACGTCCACAGTAGTGTTTTTGTTCAGTTTACGATAATCAACACACAATCTCCAGGTTCCTCCTGGTTTTGGCACTAATAAACACGGAGAGCTCCAAGTACTTTGACTTGGCCGAATGAAATTATGCTGGAGCAGATAGTCCACTTCTGCTTGTAGAATCTTCCTCTTTTCGGGATTCACTCGGTACGGATGTTGTCGAATGGGTGTGTTGTCCAGGAGCTGAATGTCGTGGGTGATGAGGTGGGTCTGAGTGGGAACCTCCCCAAACAGAGATGTATGGTTGTCCAGCAGAACCTGGAACTCATCACGTTGCTCCTCCTGTAAATGACATAGCATCTCCCTGCCATTGGAACTGGAACTGAGAAGTTGAATATTAACATCATTTCCCTCACTGCAATGATCCTCAGGTGTATACTCTTCCCGACTAAAACAAGTTACTACACCTGGTCCAACATAAGCTTTTAATCTGTTAATGTGCACAGTCATTTGGGGTTCTGAAAGATTAGGGTTAATTATTTTATAAGTTAGGTCTCCCACCTTCTCTACCACTTGGTAGGGTCCTGCAAACTTATGGGACATGGAAGTCCCCAAACGAGGTTTCAACACCAACACCAAATCTCCGACAGCAAACGACCTGAGTTTAGCCTTGAACTTCTTGTCATATCGTAATTTCATGGCTTGTTGAGTTCTTCCCAGATGTTCTTTCGCCAACTCACGAGCCCGACACAACTTGTCCTTGACCTTACTCAAGTACAAATCACTCTGATGAACAGAGACATCTCCCAACAACTTTTCGTGGAGCATTTTAAGAGGACCTCTCACTTGGTGACCAAACACGAGTTCAAAAGGTGAACATCCCAAAGACTCTTGTAACCCTTCTCTCGCAGCAAACAACACGAAGGGGAGATTCTCATCCCAATTACGTGGATAAGTCTCTCCGGTTGTCCTCAACATTTGTTTTAAAGTCTGGTGGAAACGTTCAAGCCCACCTTGGCTTTGTGGATGATATGGACTAGACAATTTGTGCTGAATCCCTCGGGACTCGCAAAAAGTTCTGAAAACTTTAGAACAAAAGTTTCCCCCATTATCACTCTGAATAACCCTAGGCATCCCAAACAAAGAGAAAAAGCGTTCAAGACACTTGATGAGATTATGAGCTTGGGTATTCCTTAGAGCATAAGCTTCTGGAAATCTAGTAGTCATACACATGAGAGTGAATAAAAACATGTTACCCGACTTAGTCTTAGGTAAAGGACCTACACAATCAATTACAACATGAGTAAATGGTTCATCAGGAACTACAATAGGTTGCAATGGTGCTCTAGGCACAGATTGATTAGGTTTTCCAACAAGTTGACAAGGTACACAGTTATGACAATATCTAACCACGTCTTTCTTTAACTTAGGCCAGAAAAATATTTACATATCTTATGGTACATATTTGAGATACCTTGGTGACCTCCCATGGGGTCATCATGTGCAGCTTGCAAGATCTGCCTACGATAATCATTGGGGACAACGAGTTGGGTTCTAATCTCACAATCATCTGAAGAGGGAGTTCCCTTGGGTCTCCACCTTCTCATCAGAAGTCGATCCTGGAAAAAGAAACCCGTCCCTTCCTCCAATGCATCAACATTATCAGGTGCCTCAGAAATACACTTAATTAAACTAGGATCAGTAGTCTGTTCAACACTTAAGGGCAATGACTCAGACTCAGCAGCGAGCGGGCAAGAACCTAGTAGCTTGATCTCTTTTCCTGATTGATCAGAATAAAATGGAGCCATAGCTACTTCGGCCTCACTCTCGACAACTGGTTCACTGGAGACAAGCGGGCAAGGTACAGATAGTTCAGCCTCCTCACCTTCACTTTCCTTGTGACTTAGGTTCGGCGGGGCTTCTACTACTGCCTCACTCTCATCATCCAGTCGAGTCATAAAAGAATCCTCAAGATCCACCTCCCACTCCTTTCCTGAAGGGGTCCTAGTCTTGGGAACAGCAACCTCAGTGAAAACAGAATTACTCTCACCTGTTTTTCCCATTGATCTAGTAACCACACAAGCAGGGTAAATAATATCATCTGCCTCTGGTTTAGCTAATACATTCTGGGGATTGGTTAACATTATGGGACACTTGGGCCCTGCAACCTGTCGGTTGCCAAAATCATTACCTAAGATAATGTCTACCCCAGGAATGGGCAGTTGCTTACTTACACCAACATTACACCATCCTGAAGTATATTTAGAATCAAGATTAATTTGCATTAAAGATACAGGTTGTACTCTACCGGCATTACCTTGGAGAAGTACAACTTCACCCAGATCTAGGGTGTCAACATCAGCAAATACATTTTGGGCAATAAGAGACTGTGAAGCTCCAGTATCACAGAGTAATTGAACAGTCTTATGGTTACCATTATTACATAATAATGTACCTGTGGAAATATATGGTTTAAAGTCAGCCATCCAATTGGGATTGACTGTAGTACATGAAGAATTAATATGTTGCAATCCTTTACTCATAATAAGACCAGTTGGCCGTAGTTCAGGATGCAAACTAAAACATGAAGTAATCACATGACCCCTTCTCTTACAATGTGTACAATGCTTGAAAGTGGGCACACTGGTAGAACCAACTGCAGGTTTATAATGAGCATTACTAGGCTTAGATGATCCTGGCAGTGGAGTAACAATCTTAGTGTTAGTAAGAGAAGAGTTCACGGGAGTAACTGGCGGACTAGGAGTGGGCTTATAATGATAAGGAGTTCTGTGAGCATTGTAATTTACTTTATGACTAGACTTAGGTGAAGTGGCTGTAAACTGGGCCTTAGTCAACAACTCATGCTCATCAGCGAGCTTTGACAGCTCATAAATGTCTGTTATATTCTTTTGTTCTGCCATAAAAGTAGACAATTTGTCTGGGAGACAAGACAATACTTCTTCCATGATAAGAAGATTCTTTAAAGCATCAAACTCTGTGACTGAAAGTGAATTTAACCATCTAGTGCAATATTTCGTCTTTTGACGAGTAAAATCAGCTATTGTCTGATCACTTACCCTCCTTAGGTTTCTAAATTTTTGCCTGTGTGCCTCTGGATTTAATTGATAAGCATTTAAGATGCTTTTCTTTACAAATTCATAATCAAAACTATGAGCGTCAGGTAGGGATGTAAAAACCTCCTGACTACGCCCCTTAAATTGAGACTGCATAATTGCTACCCACTGATCCCTTGGCCAGTTCATACTGATGGCAATCTTATTAAAATGTGCAAAGAAAACCTCAGGATCCTCCTCATTAAACTTGGGTAATTCTATATATTTACTCATCCTTATGGGATTATTATCATGATTAATTAATTTATTTATTTATTTATTTATTTATTTATTTATGCATATACAAGAAGGTACATTGGGAATGTGTGGATACATAAAATGGTAATTACAGTCTTGTAAAGCCACTAGTACGCGCAGCGTTTCGGGCAGGTCCTTAATCTAAGAAAATTTTAAGTAGGTAAATACTTGCAAAATTTATAAAAAAAATGATAACAGATACATGGCAAGAAAAAAAAATAGAGAAAATTGTAGGTACAGTGTATTAAAGCACATAGGCAGCTAAGATTGATTGCAATGACAGCTTGAATGGTAGTTGACAAAAATTGGTAGGCACAAAACAGCATATGGCTAGCACATAAAAGAAGACAGCAATGAACACAATGATAAGGTTGGTAGGGTTAAATACATAAAAATTAGGAGATTAGGAGATTGGGTAACACTAGGTACAGAGCAAATTTAAAGCTCAGTGTAGGAAACTAAGAAGATGAAATCAGGTACTTTTTGGTTTTGTTTTTAAATAAGGCAAAACTTTTACAGTTTTTCAATTCACTAGGGAGTGAGTTCCATAGACTAGGTCCCTTAATTTGCATAGAGTGTTTACACAGATTAAGTTTGACCCTGGGGATATCAAAGAGATATTTATTTCTGGTGTGGTGATAATGGGTCCTATTACATCCATCCAGGGAGAGTTTCAGAGCATGGTTTGCATTTAAAAACAGGGTTTTGTAAATGTAGTTGACACAAGAGAATGTGTGGAGGGAGTTAATATTTAGCAAGTTTAGAGATTTAAACAAGGGAGCTGAATGTTGTCTAAAAGCTGAGTTAGTTATTATTCTGATAGCAGATTTTTGCTGCGTGATGATGGGCTTAAGGTGGTTTGCAGTGGTAGACCCCCATGCACAGATACCATAATTAAGATAGGGGTAGATTAGTGCATAATATAGTGAGAGGAGAGCGGAGTTAGGAACATAATATCTGATTTTGGAGAGTATACCAACTGTCTTAGAGACTTTCTTAGTTATGTGTTGAATGTGGGTGCTGAAGTTGAGTCTCTTGTCTAGGAATAGGCCAAGAAACTTGCCATCATTTTTATTACTGATGTTAATATTGTCTATCTGTAGCTGAATTGCATTTGATGATTTGCTTCCAAATAAGATGTAGTAAGTCTTTTCGATGTTTAATGTTAGTTTGTTAGTTGACATCCAGAAGTGGACTTTTTTTAATTCATTATTCACAACATTATTTAGTGTATGTGGGTTGAGGTCTGAATAGATAAGGGTAGTATCATCAGCAAACAATATAGGTTTGAGAATATTAGAGACATTAGGCAGATCATTTATATATATAAGAAATAGAAGAGGTCCTAAGATACTGCCCTGTGGCACTCCAACGGTAATTGGTAGAGTGGAAGAAGTTGTATCATTGATGGTTACATATTGGTGTCTGTCACTAAGATAGGATCGGATGTAGTCAAGGGCAAGGCCACGGATTCCATAATGCTGAAGTTTAAGTAAGAGGTAGTTGTGATTAACAGTATCAAAGGCTTTTCTTAGGTCAATGAAGAGTCCAATTGGAAACTCATTTTTGTCAAGGGCTGAGTAGATTACGTCAAGGAGACTAATGATTGCATCGTTGGTGCTCTTTTGGGACCGGAAGCCAAACTGGCAGGGGCTGAGTATGTCGAATTTTACGAGGTAGGAATAGAGCTGTTTGTAAATAATTTTTTCAAATATTTTTGATAGAATGGGTAGATTTGATATTGGTCTATAATTATTTATGTCCGCCGGATTGCCTCCTTTATGGACTGGCGTTACTCTTGCTTTTTTGAGGATATCAGGGAAGGTGTGACACTCTATAGATTTGTTGAACAGTAGGGCTATGGGTGAGGCAAGGGCATGGGAGGCTCTCTTGTATACAATGGACGGAATTTCACTGGTGTTCCCTGCCTTGGTTTTTAGAGAGTGTATGATGGACACAACATCTGCCGGGCTGATTGGTGAAAGGAGAAGAGAGTTTGGATAGCTGCCTGAGAGATATGTGTTAATATGTGTCTGAGTCTGTGGGATTTTACTGGCAAGATTAGCACCAACCGATGAAAAGAAACTATTAAATTCATTTGCCATTTCTAAATCAGTTGACAGTATATCCCCATCCTTGTAGAGCTTTATTTGGTTATGTGAGTGTTGCTTAGTTCCTAGGATACTAGAGATTGTTTTCCAAGTGCTTTTCATGTTACCTTTTGCTTCATTGAATCTATTCACATAATATGCTAGTTTTGCCTTTCTTATGATACTGGTAAGCATTGATGAGTACCTTTTAGCTACTTCCTTTGAAACTAGGCCAATCCTAAGTTTCTTTTCATATTCGTGTTTCTTGTTGATTGAGTTGAGAATGCCACTTGTGAGCCATGGATTGTTTAATCTTTTGTCAGTTACTTGCTTGGTAAGAAGGGGACAATGAAGGTTGTAGAGACTGAGAGTTTTGGAGAGGAAGAGGGTAGCTAATGAATTTATATCCTGGGTATTATTGAATTCAGAATCCCAGTTAATATTGTGAAGTGCATCTGTAAGATTGCCTAAAGCTGATTCACTGTGTAGCCTAAATGAAAGTTTCTTGCTTTTTGGTGGTGTTATGTCCATGTTCGCTATGAGAAAGGTAGGATAGTGGTCAGTTGTTCTGTCGTAGATTATACCAGGTACAAGGGGAACTGTTATGTTTGTCCATATGTGGTCCAAGGTAGTGGCTGATGTTTGAGTGACTCGGGTAGGTTTGGTGATTGTGGGGATTAGCATACAGGAGTTCATGCTGTTAAGGAAATAGTCAACTTGAGAGCAATTTTGTTTACCCAGGTCAATATTAAAGTCTCCTCCCAGAATGATGTGGTTTTTGTTGAGATTGTTGTTTATAATAAGATTCCTTAGGTTGTCTGAGAAAGAAGCTATGTTAGTGTTGGGAAATCTATAGATGGCTCCAATAGTCAAAGAGGATTTAAGGGATTTAATTGTGAACTGAGCAAAAGTATATTCACAGTAGTCATCTCTGTCACTAATAACACTGTTGCAGATAAATGTATCTCGGTAATATATAGCTGTGCCACCACCTTTTTTATTAGGCCTACAGTTATGAATGGCTTTATAACCAGCTAAGTTGTAGAGTTGGGTATAGTCTTTATTTAGCCAAGTTTCTGTTAAAATAATGAACGATAAGTTAGTACCAAGTGCTGTGAGTAATGCATTTAAATCGTCAAAATGTTTACCAAGAGATCTAACATTTTGGTTGTAAACTGATAAACAGGTGGTATTTTGGAGTTTGTTTTTAGCCTGGTGTGCTGTGAAATACTTGCAATAATGATGATCAATGTGCTGGTTGGTGTAGATATGAGATAGAAGATTTTGATCAGGATCAATATCAGTGTGCATAAAGATGCAGATAAAGGGATCACGATACAAGATACACGATAAAGCAAAACACAAGAATAAAAGCAAATACAATAAAATAGTAACAACTTAGAAGTAAAATAAAGATCCAATAGATAGCCAGGAAGGACACAGAAGTTACATAAAATAAAAAACAAAAAATCAGTAGAGATTGACAATATAAATGTAAAATAAAAAATAATAAGAATAATAAATCATAAAGTAAAATGATCTTGAAGATAATTGGCTTAGTAATGGTTAATTAAAATCCTATAATTGGTATGAACCTAAGAAAACAAAATGAACTCAATAGATAATTCCGAAAAAAAGATGACATGTAAAACTTATTAAATCTTGAAATTTACTCTAATATAAATCTAAGTGTAAAAATAAACAGGGTGAAAGTATATTCGTGTGGAATATTTTACTATGATACTGAGGTAGATGCTTATATAAACAATTATACTATTAATTAATTCCAATAAATGATTACAAGAAACAAATACCAAGTTACTTTAAATATAACAGGGTAATAGAAAAGCCCTAGGTTTAGTGACAAGGGGATTAGCTAAGACCAAATAATTAAGAGTAAAAAAACAGGCAAAGATGCCAAACAAAAAATAAAAATAAAAATAAAAATATAAAACCTTTGGAAAGGAAAGGCAGAGCTTAAGTACACTTTGGTTGTATGTGAGACTACAAAATATGTTCAGGTTATTCAGCTGATATCCCACAGTCATCCAGGAAAGAAGTGAGGTGTGCTTCAGTGGTTATCACATAAGTTTTTCCAGTGTCAGTCTTCCTAGCTATTATTTTACCATCACGCACAAAACAATGTTTAATAGCAGGGATCTTTTGCAGATTCCACGTAGTTTAAATAAGAGATTTTGTCTGAACCTGGTTAGACATTCGTTCACATAAACATTGGATTTCCCAGCGACTGCAGCAGTGATAAGGTCTGACTTGCGGGAGCAGCTATCCAATTTCACACGAATCCTCCTGTTATTTGGACCAGATGATTTCGTACCCACTCTATAAGCTGACTTGATGTCACTTGCTTCGATTGAGTAATTCAACTTGGTACGCAATTCCTGGATCACGATGGCAGTACAGTCTTCTCTGTCAGTTTCTTGGGGAAAATCATTTGATGAGATGATAACAGAATCAAGGAGCTTAAGTTGGTCTGATTCATCTTGGGTTGCAGTGTGTTGCTGTTGTAGGGAGTTAAAATGGTTCTCTAACTTTTGTAACATCTCTTCTTGCTTCTTAGAGGTTTCTGCTGATTTAGAGTTAGTAACCGAGATCTGAAGAGAGCTTAATTCATGTTCGAGGTGGCCGACTCTGGCAGACAGATCTTGGTTAATCTTGTGCATGGCCAAAGCATCACTCTGTAGCTTCGTTATCAGGTCCGACTGCTCCCGGATTATAGACTTTTGGTCATCATGTATCTGAGTCAATAATTTGAGCCATGGATTATCAGCGAGACGCTTAAAGTCAGTACAAGGGGAGGCAGCTCGTTTAAGTTGCTCCATATGGTTACTTAACTGTTGCATGGTTCGAGTCGGTGACGACGCTTCACTCAGCTGGGACTGTTTGTTATTGTTGACGCAGGGAGGGTCGGTACCCCCCTCGGCAGCCACTAAGGGGGAAACAGCCGCGTTTTTCTTATTGCTAGCTTGGCTGGTTGGGTTCATCCTGATAGGTGTGCTATCTTTATTTGTGGCCTTACCGAACTTAGAATTGTTTTGCATGGTTGCAGCAGAGATGTACACAGGCAGATGGGGTAGACTTGTTGATGTGGCAGCAGCAAACGTCAGGTTCAGCTTCCTTCAGGGAGCAACACTAATGAGGTCGAGATGAGTTAGTAGGTTAGGTTTTGTCGTATATTTCGGTCACATTTAGGTCACTGGGTACTTAGCTGCCTTCTGGGGTTGTTACATCATGTTTGGGATGTTGTGGGCTCAAGGAGCAGCTGATAAAGTTGGAGGGGCAGCAGGGTCGTCAGGAGCGCATGAGCGTTCGAGCGTGAGTTTTGAAACATTACATTACTTGTTTAATTGAAACATTACTTGAATTTCCATGCCCCGCTGTCATACGCTGTGTTTCAAGCCTGAAATTAGTGTCAGCCATTTGTTGTTGAATCTCTAATTGTTCCTTCTTTGTTGCTTCTAGTTGCAACTCAATTAAAACTCTCTGGTTTTGTGCCGCAAGTTCTAAACGCCTAGTCTCAAGCTCCCTCTGCTGAGCTTCAGCCTCTAATACTTTCTGTTGCTTTTGAGCTTCAAGCTCTAATACTTTCTGTTCTTTTTGAGCTTCAAGCTCTAATAATTTCTGTTCTTTTTGAGCTTCAAGCTCTAATTGACGAGCTTCTAACTCAAGACGCTTTAACGTCATCTGATCACTCGACTCCTCTCGTAACACTTCCAGACATTCTTCCTCTAAATCTCCGTTTTCAACAAAATGCGTCACAATGACTTTCAGAATTTGTGCTTTAACCATTCTCTTGTTGGCGGTCAAATCCAATCGATTTGCCATGTCTACTAACTCAGACTTTTTTAGGTTTTTAAGTCCCTCAAAGTTTGGTTGAGCCAACAACAACAACACTTGATCCTCCATCGTGACTAACACTTGGCACTTGATTCACAATAATAATAATAAACACACTGGCACTGCACTTCACTTCACTGTAAAATTTTCACCACACTGAAAATTCGCTTGGCCTCACTGCACAAACAAAAGTTATAGGATGACTTACCTCAAAATCGTGAAACGTTGTTACTTGACACACAGGAAGGCTTGCATGGCACATGGAATAGTTAATAGTAGAAAACACACAAGACACTGGTACCTAGGAAGGCAAGGTTAGATTAGCACAGTTAAGTTTAAGTGGGAACAATATTTCCCGGCACAGGCCCCCATAACTATGTTACCAGATCGTTCGTCACGGCTCGTAACCCAGTACAGCAGCAAGACCTTTCAGTCTAGGGACATTGTAAAATTGCTGTAATATAGAGCGGGTCACCAGTGTAACCACATGATTGGCACAAGCAAGAATTAAAGTATTTATCCCTTAGGATTGAAGAAATATACATATAAATTATATTACATATATTAACAATAATATAAATACACTATTATTTATATAGCACAGATGGACAAGATCACTTATAAAAGCAAATTAAAGTATTGTCTCTCCTATAATATAAAGGTACATGTATGGCAAAACAAATATTAACAGACTTATCTCCCAAGTTGTTATCTCTCCTGTCCCGTGCGAGTTACTGACTACTTAAACTGGGGGAGTCAAAAACATTGCTTCTGCCCCGCGGAAAATTGCCAAACTAACATTATTTAATTAAACTTACATGGAGCAAAATAATGTGACAAGAGTAATCTTAAAGTAACTTAGTAAATGGTCAGAATAACATGCAAAACAAAAATAATGTAATTATTAATACATGCAGTAATTAAAATAATTTAACAAAGGGAAATATTGGCAACGCTCCCCCGCCACCAGGAACTAGAAGTTTCTCACGGAATGTTGCCCCCCAATGTTCAACAGTTACAGAATTCCCATCAGTGATTCCTACTGATGATCATAGATAAAACCACTTTCCCACGAAATCAACCGTGAACCAACAAAGAGAATAATATCGTTCCCACGGGTGGAAAAGTTAGGCCTAATTCAACATATAAATCAGGCAACACATATCTTACATACAAGTAAAGAATATTTAGATGTACATACATATAATCAGATAAAACAAGGCATATATATAAGTACAAATTAATGTATTTAATTACGTAGCTATAGAGGTACGTAACATCTACCTGGAGGACAGGATGGGCTTGGCCTTCGAGGATATGTTTAATATCCTCATGGCAGTCATTTAGGTCCCTAATACCAGTTGCAATATAGTGCTGGAGGAGAACAGTGCCATCACTGGCATTTAACCGAGCGTTTTTTGATACCTGAACAGGGGTCTCCCCAGTGCAGGACAATGCGGCTAAGCGGGTAGCTGCATCCGGTGAAGGAGCAGCGACGGTACGTGTACCTAAACAGGTGGGGTTAAAAGTAACAGAAGCATCCACCGAAGCAACAAGGTGTTTATGGAGTGAGAAATCGTCAGGAGGTGTAGAATCCAGAGGGAGGAGATCAAAGTATTTAGCCCACGAAGCAGGACCAAATAAGGCTTGGTACTGTGGTGTCTGTGTGTAGCTGAGATAGTCTTGGTAGTAAGGTTGATGTAAAGTCATTCCTGGTTACTGACTTTAATAACAATGAACGATTACATGACTATGGCTCCCAAGCTTGGCAGGCGTCCTGTGTGCTCTTGTTTACGTCCTCTCGTGGCGTCCAGCCGCCGCACATAGAAAACGGATGGTACCATTTTCTGTGAACATGACATCCCTCCTTTTCTTTAAAAAGAATGAATACAGGATGTCTACCATGCTTGTAGCACAAAGCAAAGTTATTGACACAAAGTAAGTTATTAACATATCAAGAGATATTGCATACATTTAACATTAATTAAACACACAAAGAATTTAAACAATCTTTACCACAAAGGATTTCAATGTTAAAAATACATATGCAATGTTAAACAAACATGAAAGAAACTGTAATACAAAGTTACAAAATATTGAATGAGATCTGCATTATTCAAACAATATTAAATTTAGTTCAGCATAACAAGTAAATACTTTGCATTACATAGGAACACAATTAATCATCATATCGTGTAGGGCGTTTAACATGACGTTTTGGACGAGAGTCCTTAAATACAAAAATATCCCTCGATGAATTGTTTATCGAGTTATAACTCATTTTTCTTTTTCTTTTGCACGACTTTGCACTTCATCATTTTCTACACTATTTGGAATCACTTTGAAATAAGCCATATTACGTGTTATACTATGATCTCTATTACTCGCTGTTACCATAGTTCCTTTTACACTAATCACTTTATATGGTTTTGTATCATACGGCATATCTAGCTTTCCCTCTTTTTTCTTTTTAACGAGAACAGTATCTCCAACCTTTATGAATTGTTCCTTTGCACGTTGATCATGAGCAATTTTCATTTTGCCCTTGGCTAGTGCATCCTTCTGAGCGAGACATTTATCCGTTACCTTGGCTGGCATGACAGGTAGTGCGATTCTCATAGGACGTCCAAATAAAAGTTCGCCAGGCGACTTGCCCAGTGTTCCATGCGGTGTTGCACGGTAGTTCCTGAGAAAAGCATACATAGCTTGTTTCAGGATCGTCCTTCGGCATGAGCACAGCGTACCGCTTTCATGAGAGGTTGCATGAATCTCTCTACTTCTCCATTTGCTTGTGGATGTAGTGGATCACACGGCGGTGTTTGAATCCAATATGCTCAGCAAAGTTGACAAGTCTTGTCCATTGAATGGCGGTCCATTGTCGTCTTGACAACTTCAGGAATGCCAAAGTTTGAAAAGATCTTGTCGAGTTTCGGGATGACAGCCTTTGCAGATGTGGAAGTGATGATTTCTACTTCTGGATAACGTGAGTGATCATCAATGACTACCATCAAGTACTCTCCAGTTGGTAGCGGTCCACAGAAATCCATCGATACTTCCAACCATGGTGCAGCAGTAGTGGTAGTGGTGAGGTTGTAGGTGTTGGTCTTGAAGTATCCACTGCAGCTTGGCAAGGGACACAGGCATCATGCATGTCCTTAGCTTGACGATCAATGCCAGGAAACACCAACCTTTTCTCGTAGCAGCTGTTTGGTCCTTACAAGACCTTGGTGTCCTTGATGTGCAAGCTTCAGGCACGTTGCTGGAGAACAGCTGGATGATGATACGAGTACCTCGCAGCACGGTGTCGCGTGTTGCGTAACACTTAATTTGTCTGGATGCGTTCAAGTGCTTTGAAATGCATCTTGGTCAACTCCTGAGGGTGGGATGCGTGGAAACTTTTTCTTAGTCAATGCATCCACTGTTGCTTGCAGAGTTGGGTCCTCTAGGGTTGCAGTACGGATTTCGTCAAGAGTGAGAGCCTTGGGACTGCATCACAGGTTACAGAGTGTACATATTCCTCGGCAACTTGCTGATGCTTGGTGATGGTGAAATGTTGGCAGGATGTCGACTGATGTAATCAGCGGGATTGCCTGCACCTGGCTTGTATTTCACCGTAAAGTTGTATGGTTGCAGACGAAGAGCCCATCTCTCAATGCGAGCTGGGGTTTGGACTTTGGATTATTGAAGATGGTCTCCAACGGTTTGTGGTCAGTGACTATCGTGGTAAGGGTGCACCAAGCAGATACACATTGAAGTGTTCACAGCCCCATACAAGAGCAAGAGCTTCCTCTCTGTCTGACTGTATCGTTGCTCAACATCTGTAAGAGAAACGGCTGGCGTAGGCAATTACTACTCTTGAATCTGGTTGACCAGGTTTGTGTTGGGCTAACAGCACCTAAACCAACAGGACTAGCATCCACCGTTAACTCAGTGTCCATTGATGGATCAAAGTATGCAGCAGTCGCATTTTCTACTAGTGCATCTTTCACAGCATCAAATGCATTTTGCTCGACATCGCTCCAGTACCATGATGCATTTTTCTTCAGGAGCTCACGTAGAGGCTTCGTAATGGTAGCAAAATCTGGAATGAAGCGAGAACAGTAGTTTGCCATTCCCAGAAAACTATGTACTTCAGTGATGTTGAAGGAGGTGCAGCATTCTTGATATCTGCAACTTTCTTAGGATCTGGAGATAGACTTTGTCACTAAGTAATGTCCAAAGATTCAATTTTATGTTGATTGAACTCACACTTTGTCGGCTTAGCGTCAAATTCTTTTCTGTAAGCGTTGCAATGTGCACGAAGAGCTTTGTCGTGTTCAGCTTGGGTACGGCCATAACAATGATGTCATCAGACATGTTGTCAGCATTAGGTATATCTTGCATACCGCTGATGATGTGCTGGAATACTCAGCAGCACCCTGTTAATACAAAACTCAGCGGCTTTACCTATACAGACTTCGATGTGTCGTAAACGTTGTGATGAATGGACTCTCATCATCAAGTTCAAGTGATGATAGCCCTTGTTATAAACTAAGATTGCTGAATTACAGTTGCACCATTAACAGCGGTATATATATACATCTACCATGTGCTGTAGGATGGGTTCACTGGGATAGTTAATTGGCCTTGTTGGGAACACCATGTATACACAAATCGTATCTATCTTGCTTCTTCTTGGCTTTGGTGGACGGTGACACTTGGGTCTTACCCATGGTGTTGGGCCTGTTTACCGGTCAATGGATATCTAGTTCTATCATACTAGTTCCAGTTTCGTGGCATCGACTGATTCTTGCGGAGTCATGGACGGTTGTTCGGCGATGTGGTGGTGCAACTGGAATTACATCTGGGTTGATCTGCAGATGTACATTGCTATCAGTAGAACAATCAATTGGTTCAAATCGATCAAAAAAATTCAGCAACAATAGCATCAACTTGTTTGCAGATTCCACTGTGCTACACGCATTTACTAAAGCTGAGTAGCCCCAATTTGGTTCAAGTCTTGTAAATGAGTAAAGACTCCTTTGTATTCCTAACGACATGGAATGTAGTAATTAGCATTGAATTCTTTGACTTATTCTCTGCAGTTAAAGTTCCAATCACTGGCAAAGCTACATTTGAAGCATAGGTAGTGGCTTTGCCATTATAGTTGTCAAGCTTATGTGATTGTTTTTTTTAAATTTTTTCATAGGTGGCACTCGCAATGGTTCAATGTTTTATACCAGTTCATAATAATTTTGAGATAAATGCCAAGCAGTGTATACTAGACTATTTGTCTCTGGGGCCGTTTTTTGGAAGATCTTCCCATTCTGTTATTTGCTTGTACTCCACAATTGTAAATCACTTCAACTTCATCTGAT
>WNGS01024467.1:5835-18042 GCA_020271785.1 Procambarus virginalis | reverse complement strand
CTGACAAGTGTTCCCAGTAGTGTGCTGACAAGTGTTCCCAGTAGTGTTCTGACAAGTGTTCCCAGTAGTGTTCTGACAAGTGTTCCCAGTAGTGTTCTGACAAGTGTTCCCAGTAGTGTGCTGACAGTGTTCCCAGTAGTGTGCTGACAAGTGTTCCCGTAGTGTGCTGACAGTGTTCCCAGTAGTGTGCTGACAAGTGTTCCCAGTAGTGTGCTGACAAGTGTTCCCAGTAGTGTGCTGACAAGTGTTCCCAGTAGTGTTCTGACAAGTGTTCCCAGTAGTGTTCTGACAAGTGTTCCCAGTAGTGTTCTGACAAGTGTTCCCAGTAGTGTGCTGACAAGTGTTCCCAGTAGTGTGCTGACAAGTGTTCCCAGTAGTGTGCTGACAAGTGTTCCCAGTAGTGTGCTGACAAGTGTTCCCAGTAGTGTGCTGACAAGTGTTCCCAGTAGTGTGCTGACAAGTGTTCCCAGTAGTGTGCTGACAAGTGTTCCCAGTAGTGTTCTGACAAGTGTTCCCAGTAGTGTTCTGACAAGTGTTCCCAGTAGTGTTCTGACAAGTGTTCCCAGTAGTGTTCTGACAAGTGTTCCCAGTAGTGTTCTGACAAGTGTTCCCGGTAGTGTGCTGACAAGTGTTCCCGGTAGTGTGCTGACAAGTGTTCCCGGTAGTGTTCTGACAAGTGTTCCCAGTAGTGTTCTGACAAGTGTTCCCAGTAGTGTGCTGACAAGTGTTCCCAGTAGTGTGCTGACAAGTGTTCCCAGTAGTGTGCTGACAAGTGTTCCCAGTAGTGTGCTGACAAGTGTTCCCAGTAGTGTGCTGACAAGTGTTCCCAGTAGTGTGCTGACAAGTGTTCCCAGTAGTGTGCTGACAAGTGTTCCCAGTAGTGTGCTGACAAGTGTTCCCAGTAGTGTGCTGACAAGTGTTCCCAGTAGTGTTCTGACAAGTGTTCCCAGTAGTGTGCTGACAAGTGTTCCCAGTAGTGTGCTGACAAGTGTTCCCAGTAGTGTGCTGACAAGTGTTCCCAGTAGTGTGCTGACAAGTGTTCCCAGTAGTGTGCTGACAAGTGTTCCCAGTAGTGTTCTGACAAGTGTTCCCAGTAGTGTGCTGACAAGTGTTCCCAGTAGTGTTCTGACAAGTGTTCCCAGTAGTGTGCTGACAAGTGTTCCCAGTAGTGTGCTGACAAGTGTTCCCAGTAGTGTGCTGACAAGTGTTCCCAGTAGTGTGCTGACAAGTGTTCCCAGTAGTGTGCTGACAAGTGTTCCCAGTAGTGTTCTGACAAGTGTTCCCAGTAGTGTGCTGACAAGTGTTCCCAGTAGTGTTCTGACAAGTGTTCCCAGTAGTGTGCTGACAAGTGTTCCCAGTAGTGTTCTGACAAGTGTTCCCAGTAGTGTGCTGACAAGTGTTCCCAGTAGTGTGCTGACAAGTGTTCCCAGTAGTGTTCTGACAAGTGTTCCCAGTAGTGTTCTGACAAGTGTTCCCAGCAGATGAATCTCAAACAACAACACAACTCGGGCAGGTCATTCACGTAAATTTGTGAGAGCATCAGTTGTTCGACCCAGACATTGGATGGCCTGCTTGAGGCGTCCCTCCAGCTAGACATCTCCTTTCTGGCTATAAGTCATTTGTTTTCCGTCCCTCAGGTACTCCCGAACACATTTCAGCGCTCTCTCAGCAGTCTTCAATAACTGATTCAAATGCTTTTTGCCAGTGTAGGAAGATGCGGCTTTCCGTATTTTTTGTGTAACCTTTGTCAAGCATGATCCCCCGTCTAAATCTATATTGTTTTTCTATTATAAAGTTTATAATTTACATTTTATCCTTCTCTTCTTCCTCGTCCTTCTTCTCCTCCACCTCCTCCTTCTCTTCCTCTTCCTCCATCGTGGTGTTTTGTCTGCCAAGTGAAGTTTGGAGCTTCTTTTGTGAGAGGCGGCGAGTCTTGAGAGATAAGGAGGTGGCCAGGAAATTGGCGAGAGATGCAGAGGTTGCTGGCGCTGTGTTTTAGCATAATGTTGACCTCGTCTGTTGCTTGGCTGGCTGGCTGGCTGACTGGCTGGCTGGCTGGCTGGCTGGCTGGCTGGCTGGCTGGCTGGCTGGCTGGCTGGCTGGCTGGCTGGCAGTCATTCATAGCGTGCCTTTATGACCAAGGCAGCCCCCCCCCCCCTTGTGGTCAGTGGTCTCCCCGCATGGGTCCTCTGTATAAATTAATGGTTATAGAGGAAGCAATTAGCAGTTGTAAACGAGGCTGGGCCGCCATGGGGAAACACCCTTGTGGTGATGGCTGCCATTATGAGGCTCCCTCATGAGTGCCTCCCTCACTCTCACTCGCTCTCTCACCTCAATTACCTCTCGCACTCCCTCATCTTTTGCACTCTCCCTCACCTCACTTCTCTCTCCCAACCACTTGGGCTGGACGGTAGAGCGACGGTTTCGCTTCAATCCCCCGACCGTCCAAGGGGTTAGGCACCATTCCTTTCCCCGCCGTCCCATCCCAAATCCTTATCCTGACCCCCTTCCCAGTGTTATATAGTCGTGATGACTTGGTGCTTTCCCCTGATAGTTCCCTTCCGTCTCCCCCTCACCTTTCGCTCTCCTCCCTCACCCCTCTCTCTCCCCTCACCTCTCACTCTCCTTGTGAGACACTCGAGCCGTGTTCCCGCTGACGATGTCCAACAGATCTCCACCAATAGGCAATGTGGAGGATGTTGCAGGATGTTACAAGCTTCATCAAGACGTTTCAGGGGAGGGAGGGAGAGAGAGAGGGAGAGAGAGAGGGAGAGAGAGAGGGAGAGAAAGAGGGAGAGAGAGAGGGAGAGAAAGAGGGAGAGAAAGAGGGAGAGACAGTGTGGAAACTGCGGTACACTGATGTCTCTTGTTTCATTGTGTGGTGCTGAGCCTTTAAAACTGTGTTCCTGGTGAGGGGGGGGGTCACAGAACACAACGTCCTGATGCCCCCCCCCCCCCGCCCTTTCCGACCAATCCTCCTGTTTGACGATCTGATCAACGAGGCTGTTGGAACTTGAGTAATTCTCCTATCGCAGGGTGCGCATTGATAACTGACTAGAAAACCTAGAAATTCCAGTTCCAGTTCGAATTACTGCTGGGTGAACAGGGGCACACTGGCTGAAGTGTGGGGGCGTCACCGCTGGGGAGGACCTTGTTCTGTACCCTGGGGCTCCTACCTGTCCCCAGCCTGTCCCCATCTTCTTGAGGTTATCTTGAGATGATTTTGGGGCTTAGCGCCCCCCGCGGCCCGGTCCTCGACCAGGCCTTTTTTTTTTTTGTTACACCCCCTCCCCCCAGGAAGCAGCCCGTAGCAGCTGTCTAACTCCCATGTACATATTTACTACTAGGTGAACAGGGGGTATCAGGGTGAAAGAAACATTTTTGCCCATTTGTCTCTGCCTCCATCGGGGATCGAACCCGGAACCTCAGGACTACGAATCCGAAGCGCTATCCACTCAGCTGTCAGGCGCCAGGCGTCCATGTTGGGGGCAGTGCCCCCCCCCCGCTGTGGAAGTGTTGATAAGAGAGTTGCTCTGGCACGGGCGTGGTGAGGATAGACGCTCACTGTTTGGTGTGGTGCAGATAACCTCACCTGGCAGGTCACTTCACAGGTCGCGTCAGTCCTTCAACTGTCAATCAACTGGTGTACAGGTTCCTGAGCCTACTGGGCTCTATCATATCTACATTTGAAACTGTGTATGGAGTCAGCCTCCACCACATCACTGTCTAATGCGTTCCACTTGTTAACGACTCTGACACTGAACAAATTCTTTCCAATGACTGTGGCTCCTTTGGGCACTTAAGTTTCCACCTGTGTCCCCCTGTTTGTGTTCCACCGATGCTAAATAGTTTATCTTTCTCCAATCTATCAATGCCCTGAGAATTTTGTAGGTGGTTATCATATCTTCCCTTACTCTTCTGTCTTCCAGTGACGCGAGGTTTAGTTTCCGTTAGCCTTTCCTAGTAACTCATGCCTCTCAGTTCTGGGACGAGTCTGGTAGCATACCGCTGAATCTTCTCTAACTTTGTCTTGTGTTTAACTAGGACACCAGGCTGGAGCTGCCTAAAATCACAAGTACGTTGTAACCTGTGATGGCTAGAGGGAGGGGGGGGGATAGGGGGAGGGTAGGTACCCCCCTCCCACATATTGTGAGGTAACTCGAATTCCCCCCCCCCCCACTTCACAGGTATCTTACTCACTGTCTTCCCAGACACTCATGTCATGAGGAATAGTATGTAGCTACTGGCAGGGAAAATCTCTCAACTCATATTAAAATTAACTTAGAAAGGAGGATTGAAAAATGAAAGGAGGAGGAGGAGGTGGGGGGGGAGGAGGAGGAGGAAGGGGGGAGAAAGAAAGAGGAGGAGGAAGGGGGGGGAGGAGGAAGGGGGGGGAAGAAGGGGGAGGAGGTGTTAGTGATGGTGGTTCAATAGAAGCGGGTAACAATTGACAAGTGGTAGATGATGTTGTAGTAGAAATGGTAGGGCATGGTAGTTGTTAAAGTAGACTTAGTTATAATAGAAGTAGTGCTTGTTGCTGTGGTAGTTGTAGAAGTAATATGATATGAGGTGGTTTTGATGAGCTGTAGTGGGAGGAGCGCGGCATGGCAACTTCTCCATACATTCTATGATAGGGAGAGAAATGATAACATGGTATTATTACCCCCATGATAACATGGGGTATCACCATGAACCACTATAGTTACCTCCCCCCCCCTCCCATAAATACCATGGTTGTACGTACCAGTGTTAGCATTGAGCCATGGTAGTGAGAGAGAGGAGAATGGTAGCAGTAAGCTGGAGGGCGAGTGAGCCAACCTTTCCCAAGCTGGGGGGTCCAAGCTGGGGTCCAAGCTGGGGTCCAAGCTGGGGGGTCCAAGCTGGGGGTCCAAGCTGGGGTCCAAGCTGTGGGCCCAAGCTGGGGGCCCAAGCTGGGGGCCCAAGCTGGGGATCGCGACAAGCATGAAGTTGTACAGATAACAAGTCCACACACTGTGGCAGTGCCAAAATGGAGCTTTACAAACTTCTTAAAATGTGGAGACGCCGCGACACAACTGTGTTGGACCTTCACGACGGGACGCAACGCAAGGCAACAAGAATACATACACATGAAGGAAGCGAGCCGGATACAGGCCACATGTATGCTGGAGTGGGGGGGGAGCAGGAGGGACAGGGAGGGAGGGAGGTAGTGAGAGAGAAGTGAGAGGGAGAAAAGGCGTTACACCACAGCTACATATGACATTAACAGCACACACAACTTTCCCAGTGTTGTGTAGTGAGGGGGGGAAGGGAGTGTAATGGGAGGGGGATACAGTGAGCCAAGTGTCGTTAACCCATTCCATCCCTTAACTCCCCCTCCCCCCCTCTTTCCCTTTTCTTTTGAAACATTTGGTCGCTTACACTTCTTCACTCGTACGCATATAAGGTCGTTCTTTACAGCATTCTAAGCCTGCCCTTTCTAAACGCACGCACACGCATGCCCTTTCTAAACGCACGCACACGCACGTACGCGCGCGCTAACAATACAAAGGTTAGGTTAGGTTTTGTACCCCTAACTTTTCCCGCCTTTCTTTCTGAATGCATGGTGGACTTAGCTAGTTCTGGAAGGTAGGTTAGGTTAGTCCTGGATGGTAAATGTCGATCAGTTCTGCAAGAGGGATTATCCAATCCTGGAAAATTGAGGGATGGAAAGTCGAATCATAATCTGTTGACTGAGCCACAATACGAATAATATATTTCTCTGGAAGATGATGTAGATATCGGAGAAGATATCGGAGATGATATCGAAGATGATGACGTAGACTAGTCCTGGAAAGTGACGTCAATCATTCTATGAAGGTGAACTCGGATCAGGTGTCTCGACTCTTGTTATCCAATGCCAGAAGTTTTGCCCGCCAAACTTTTTGAAGTCTCGCCGGGAATCGAACCAGTGTTGTAAATTTATCTCGTCGAGGGTCCGTGATTGCTCTGGTGGCCTGAGATGGCCTCTCTTGTTCCTCTCGGACAGCGTCTTAATTAAAAAGTCGCTCCTCCTGTCTTATCGAGAGGCCTTTAGGGCCATCACTCGGCTCTTATTCCTGTTGAGACTCTGTCTCCGGACGCCGCGACGGGTTTCTGAAGGCTGTGTTGGCGATATTTGGAGCATTCTTCGGTCGTGTTTGTTGCTGTTTGTGGTCTTGGACGCGGGTCTTGGACGCGGGTCTTGGACGCGGGTCTTGGACGCGGGTCTTGGACGCTGGTCTTGGACGCTGGTCTTGGACGCGGCCTCTTGGATGCGGCCTCTTGGATGCGGCCTCTTGGACGCGGCCTCTTGGACGCGGCCTCTTGGACGCGGGTCTTGGACGCGGGTCTTGGACGCGGGTCTTGGATGCGGCCTCTTGGACGCGGCCTCTTGGACGCGGGTCTTGGACGTGGGCCTTGGACGGGGGACTTAAACACTAGTGAGGACGTGCTCTGAGAATAGTGTTACCTTCTGGTCTCGTATTAAAAAAAAAAAATTAAGCACCATACAAACTTGACGTTTTCTATACATCGTCCTCGATAGGACAGGTGTGTGGGGGGTTGTGTGGGTGCGTACGTTTCTGGTGACGCGAAACGGTTAACGCAGATCGAGAGAGCGGGATACGACCAGGGGTCAGTAGAGTAGAAGTCTGGAGTAGAATAACTCCCAGAACCCCATCAAGCAGGTAGAGCGGAAGGTACCTGCTTGATGGGGGAGGGGGGGTCTGGGAGTTGTTCTCCTCCCCCCCCCCAAGCCAAGCCCGGGGCCAGGCTCGACTTGTGAAGGCTTGGTCCACCAGGCTGTTGCTACTCCTTGTTTACTGCAAGTTCCCCCCCCCCGAGACCAGCCGCCATATTTTGAGTGTCAGGGCGCTTAAGGTCTGGAGCTCCGGTGTGTAGGAAGGGGAGTCCTGCCCGTGTTGAGTCTTGGGCTTGGCACTCTCTTGGTGCCAGGAGGCAGAGATATGGGTGTGATATATGGAGTGATGTGTGTGACGTCACTGATGGGAGAGGGCGCTTGATGGGGGGTGGAACAGGACTAAGGAAGGAAAGGAGGATTGGAGGAGGGAGAGAGAGAGTGTGAGAGAGAGAGAGAGAGCAACCGGTCGTGACCTGGAAGAGAGCAATATATAGGGAATTAAGGGAGGAAGGGTGAGGTACTGAGGGAGGCAGGTGTGAGGTACTGAGGGAGACAGGTGTGAGGTACTGAGGGAGACAGGTGTGAGGTACTGAGGGAGGCAGGTGTGAGGTACTAAGGGAGGCAGGGTAAGGTACTGAGGGAGGCAGGGTGAGGTACTGAGGGAGACAGGGTGAGGTACTGAGGGAAGCAGGGTGAGGCACTGAGAGAGGCAGGGTGAGGTACTGAGGGAGGCAGGGTGAGATAAAGCCCAAACACAGTAGGGAGATAAGATATGGATGGAACGAGGGGACTGAAGGGTTTAGAAACTATTGAAAAGTAGAGGACCCAGAGGCTGGTCGACCCGGCCAGCCAAGATTACCAGAGATGGATGGCAGAGTTAAGCCTCGGGATGCTGTGAGAGAGAGAGGGGAGAGAGAGAGGGAAAGAGAGGGGAAGGTGTGAGGGAGGGGGTTGTGAAGGAGGATGTGAGAGAAACTGTGAGGGAGGGAGAGAAGGTGAGAGGGAGAGAGAGTCAGGCCGGGAGAGGAGGAAGGCAGGAAACATCTCGCCAGATCACGTCAATAACAGCATGTATTGCTACCACCGATACGCCCCCCCCTCATGCCTTCCCTGCCTCTCACACCTCCCTCTCCCCTCACACCTCATCACGTTATCGCGCGACCAAGACACGAGTTTGTTTCTTAGCACAACGAGTGCTAAGAGAGGAGGAGGAGGAGGAGGAGGGAATAAGAAGGAATAAGAGGAAGGAAAATAAGAAATGTCGTTAGAATGTAGAACGTAAACAAGATTGATCCCCAACCGGTCTTGGAGGGCAGAACTCTCGAACACACACTACAGGTAAGCTACAGGTATATGCAGGTTAATGTGATCAAGCGTTGTGTAGTAAAGTCGCTGGAAGTAGTTACGTTGTAGTTATGGTGGAAGACAAGAGAAGTCCTTGGGGTAATGATGTCGAAACTAACAAGTTTCCTTTTGGGGTTTACCGGATCAGCCAGGCTGTGGTGGCTGTGGGCCTGAAGGTATGCTGGGGGCTATAAAGTATATATAAAGTATATTATTTTGGCCTCTCCTCCATCTTTACCTTCCCCCCCCCCCCCCCCAAAAAAAAAAAGGCTGTGGTAGTTGGGACTCGTGAGGTCGTGAACAAGTAATCAGTGGCAAGAACAATTATTGTTTGGCTAACTTAAACATTTCTAACAAGAGGATGCCAAGCTAATAATGCTACTTTAAGACCCCCTGGCACACCTGTGGGTGGGATACAGCAGTACAGAATACAGTAGTACAGAATACAGTAAAAGAATACAGTAGAACAGAATACAGCAGTACAGAATATAGCAGTACAGAATACAGCAGTACAGAAAACAGCAGTACAGAATACAGTAGAACAGAATAGAGTAGTACAGAATACCAGAGTCGGGGTCCAGCAGCACCCGGGTCTCCCCCCCCCCCTTACCCCTCTTTTTCTTTGCTCGTATATCTCTTCCTATCCGTCCGTCACTTCCCCTCTCACTCCCTCTCCTGTTCTCTCCCAATTTTTCCACCTTCCTTTCTCCTTTATCTCCTAACATGAAAAAAATGAAAATATAAGAACGGAAACCACATGCAAAACTCAGTGCAAATCATAACATTGAACAAAAAGGCAATGTAAAGGATCTGGTGTACTCATATCGGAAGACCTTAGCTTAAAGAACACATAAAGTAGCCGTCACAACTGCAAGAAAAATGACAGGTTGGATAACAAGAACTTTTCACACTAGAGATGCTATACCATGATGATACTCTTCAAGACGCTAGTGCTCTCTAGAGTGGAGTACTGCTGCACAATGACAGCCCCTTTCAAAGCTGGAGAAAATGCTGACCTTGGAGAGCGTGCAGAGATCCTTACTGATAGAATCCACTCAGTAAAACATGTAAACTATTGGGACCGACTAATGAGCCTAAATCTGTATTCTCTTGGAGCGCAGGCGGGAGAGATACATAATAATTTACACGTGGAAAATAGTAGAGGGGCTGGTCCCAAAACCTGCACACAGAAATACCACCACATGAGACCAGGAGGCATGGCAGGATGTGCAGAATACCCCGTTGAAGAGCAGAGGTGCAATAGGTACTCTGAGAGAGAACTATCAACATCAGAGGCCCCGAGACTGTTCAACACACTTCCACTACACATAAGGGGCATAACTGGCCGACCCCTCACAGTGTTCAAGAGAGAACTATCAATATCAGAGGCCCGAGACTGTTCAACACACTTCCACTACACCTAAGGGGCATAACTGGCCGACCCCTCACAGTGTTCAAGAGGAGAACTATCAACATCAGAGGCCCGAGACTGTTTCAACACACTTCCACTACACATAAGGGGCATAACTGGCCGACCCCTCACAGTGATTCAAGAGAGAACTGGAATAAACACCTCCAAAGGATACCTGATCAACGAGGCTGTGAATCATACGTCAAGCTGCGTGCAGCCGCGTCCAACATTCTGGTTGACCAGTCCAGCAACACGGAGGCCCCCCCTCTCCCCCCCGTCTCATTAAAATTGTATATCGAAAGCACTGAAACTTGTGATGACGTCAACAGCCAACACAATCAATATTTCAGATTTGACTTCATGAAAATGGCACGGGGAAGAGGGAGGGGGGGGGGATAGATGGCAACATTTCTTACACTGCAACTGACTGCCCATGACACTCCCCACCCCCACACGCTTCATGTGTGAAAGTTGGTCGAGGCTAGCCCCAAACGTCTGATCTTCAACTTGGCCTTTTCTTTCTTATAGAGACATGTCAATTATCAAAACCGCCTAAAATTCGTCAAACCGTACTCCCTACCTTACCTTGAGGATACCTTGAGGTGCTTCGGGCTTATCGTCCCCGCGGCCCGGTCATCGACCAGGCCTCCTGGTTGCTGGACTGATCAACCAGGCTGAAGGACGCGGCTGCTCGCAGCCTGACGTATGAGTCACAGCCTGGTTGATTCAGGTATCCTTTGGAGGTGCTTATCCAGTTCTCCTCTCTTGAACACTGTGAGGGGTTTGCCAGTTAGTGTCCCTTAGTGTGTGTAGTTGTAGCGTGTTGAACAGTCTCGGGCCTCTGATGTTGATAGAGTTCTCTCTCAGTAGTACCAAGTTACCAGACCTAGTTTCTCTCTCAGAGTACCAGAGTACCCTCCAGAGTCCCTGGAGGGAGTATCAGTTGAGAGGCGTCATAATCTACTCGTGGAAGATATTAGAAGGCATGGTGCAGCAGGAATACGCGTTACACAGCTCCCGCTCCTGTGTCAGGTAAGTCCCCCTACGGGCTCACCATAGCCCGTGCTACTTGCAACTTTTGTTCCCGGTTTGCTGAATCTAAATCAACAAGCAGGAATGGTATTTTCCATGGACAAGTTCCCGTCATCTTTTCTCAGCGAGTGATTATGGGGGATTTGTTTAATCCATAGTGTAGTTACAGGAGTTAAAGTATATATGTAAAGGGGACTTAAAGGGATTTTTTTTAATTATCAGGGGAAAGCGCCAAGCTATTACGACTATATTAGCACTTGGAAGGGGGGGGGGAGGATATGGTATTTGGAATGGGACGGTCGGAACGAATGGTGCCCAAGCACTTGGACGGTCGGGGATTGAACGTCGATCTGCATGAAGCGAGACCAGTGACTCTACCGTCCAGTCCAAGAGGCTGGGTTTAACAAAGGCTCATGGCTAAAATAAAAATAAAATAAAATAAAATAAAATAATCTGATGACTAAAGCTAGGTGTTTTATAGCTAAATCTTCGTGATATGAATCCTGGTGTATTATTTCGCAATGCATTGAACATTTTAGCCATTTGATTCCTTTGCTTAAGATCCCTAATATCGTACCGTCCAGATATCTTGAGGGTGTCAGATATCAGCAGGATAGCGTTATAATAAGAGGAATCTGAATACGAAACATATTTGATGGACATATGATTAGTGACTCTAAAGCCAGGAGAAATGTTGGCAGGAAGCGTCAATGGATTTCTAGGATCCTTATCAAGAATCATTAGCTTATGTGATAACCTAACTTTTTGTCTGCCCCAGCGGGCAAAATATGTTAGAGTAATATGTTATATTTTCAGCTTATCAGTTTATATATATATATATATATATAATATATATATATATATATATATAGATATAGTATATTATATATGAATATATATATATATATATATATATATATATATATATATATATATATATGCAATTGACGATCACAAAACACTGATCATTTTATGCGGAAAATCCACAGCAGAAAAATGAAAGGAGGTAACGTTTCGACTTGGGTTTAAGCCTTTGTCAAAACCAGACTGACAAGAAGAGATGGGGAATTTGGGAGGATATATAGGCCGACCCCTGACCAACCCAACCCTAGGAAAGGAATTAACCAGAGACAGGTAATGCTTAGCTTGGAATGGTCAAATAGGATTAAGCGGTCAGAGAAAAAGGATGAAAGATAAAGAAAAGCCTCATAAACATGCAATAAATGAATATATAAATATAAAATTATAATGAGACATTGTAAGCCTCTATAACAATTGAAGTTTTTTCTTAAACTGTTGTGCAATATTATAACTTAAAAATGAATCAAGTTTGTACATTCCAGTACTAACATTAAGAAGATTTGGACACTGACTGATTAGAGCAGACTCAATCAAATTCCTTTCCACTAAATCCCCACAATTGGTAATGCTTTGTGCACCATTCCAGTTAATATTGTGATCGCATAAATTCGTATGTAGTTACAGGCATTAGACGTTTAGGGCAGTTCTAATACTATAAGCATGTTGTGACAACCGTAATTGTAAGGACTTTCCTGTTTGACTTTCCTGCAATGATTGTGATTCTGGATTCGAATACACGCGACTGCTGTATCAGGGGAGTTTTTATTAAATTGGATTTGATCGTACTATTAGTGAACACCAAATTTATATAGTTTCTTAAAAAATCAAAGACAATTTTTCAGGTCCACTCGCATAAGGTACAACCAATGAGTTAATAATTTCTGTGTTTCGCTTTAGGGATGTGATTATAAAACGTATT
>WNGS01024463.1:0-10750 GCA_020271785.1 Procambarus virginalis | reverse complement strand
AATCTGTGTGTCTATGTATTTAGGTATGTAGGTTAGCTTAGCATTTTAAAAGTAACAAATGTTCCGAACCATAATGGAAAGAGACCCAACTATGGGATGGGTTAACCCAAGTATCGCGTTTCCAAAAGGGTCGCCCATGTTGGAAAAGACGAACGCCGAAAGAATATTGTTGAAAACATCTCGATGACTTATTAAACCAAAATTATTTATTAATCAGAAGAAAGACAAAAACGCGATCTATCTGTAAAACGTCTACCAGACAAATATTTTAAGTAAAACCGAAGATATTTGTAGTTGTATAAAAGGGGCAGTTTTCATTGCTCGTCGAGCTCGAAAACCGCAGCATTCATCTCAGAACCATGCCTATTTCACGCAGATTCCTTAATAAACGTAAGAGTTTTTATATGTCACAAGAAAGATGGAAATATAAGCTTCATTCTAAATACCTTACCATGGGTATATTTAAATTTAAAGCGAAGATAGATGTACTTTTGTAATAGCCGAGCTCCGACCCCGGACAGATCGATCGACCGAGCAACTCTCTCTCAGAACAATGTATATTTCACGTGAATTCGTTAATAAACATATATGTTTTATGTCTCAAGAAAGGCAGACATATAAGCTTCACTTTAAACACTTTACCATAGACATATTTAAAGTTCTAATGAAGATTAAAATACGGAGCTAAGAAGCTCCGTATTTTAAAAATTACGGAGCTCCGACCCCGTACAGACTGAACGACAGAGCAACTCTCTCTCAGATCTATGTTCATTTCACGTAAATTCGTTAATAAACACAAATGTTATACATGTCTTAAGCAAGATAGAAATATGAGCTTCATTTTAAATATATTACAATAGACATATTTATAGCTCAAGAGAAGATACATATGTTTTTATAGTAGCGCTCAGTAGCTTGTCGGGCATATAGTGCAGACGCCTACCCACTTGCCGATATATTGTATAATTAACAAAGATACGCTAATAAAGCCTAAATCTTATATGCCTCCAGAAAGACCGAGATATGAACATTATTATGATTGCACCAAATGAAATATATCATGTTCGAGGACAAAGATATATCAATTTTAAATTAAGTTTCGACTCTTGCTCGGGCGAGAGAGATGGGGCGACTCTCGCCCCATCTATTGGAGATTCTGTCCACTAAAGACCCAAAGCTACTCAAACCCTCTAGCATTATTTAAGTAATGAAGTAATATGGTATATTTACTCACTATAATGTGGGTGCTGAATGCAGAACATGAGAAAACATATATTTACTCCAAACCAATATAATTTCATTATGAAATAAGTAAATAAGTAGCATCAAAGGAAGTCGACGGTCCAAGCGTCAATGTTGTGGAGCGACTTATCCAAGATATATCGTTGTTTGGAAAGTGTTTGTTGGCATATCCAGTTGTCGCACTTCTCTGCACAAATTATCACAAATTTAAATTATAATGTTAACAAGTAGAATACGTATTTTTAATAAAATCTAACATAACTAGCCAGAAAACATTTAACATTTATTAAAAAATATATGTTAGGAAGTTTAATCGACTTCATAGGACAATAGTTTGTTATATATACTCGTTATTCGTTGACATGCGTTCGCTACTTAAACTACCTTGTACTGTACTTATGTAAAATCTCCATATGTCTCTTCGCTCATCTCACCGAACCCTACAGGCTCTGTGATATATTGTTTAATTAAGATTCACAAATAAAGCTTATAATTGTATATGTTATCAAAAAGTCAGAGCTTAGTTTAGTTCATTTATTATGCACCCCATACCCATCCTATGGGCGATAGTGGAGTGTTACAGAGGCACATAATGGGCTGAGGGAATGAGCCCCACAACTCATATAGCCAAGCAAGTTATAATCTTGATAAGCTAGTTACAAAAGTCAATGCACATTGTCACATCAACAATGGGCTCGAGACCGACCACAAGTACAGTTTATAATTTAAGCAACTGACATATATGGAGGGCTATAGTGTCACAATTGATATGTTTATCCTACACATAACCCCCTCTCCCCCCATCCAATGGGCAGCGGTGGATAGGTCCTAGCAGTGGTAAGACCTAGCAGTGGTAACATCTAGAAGTCTGCTAACATTATTGGATGACCCATAGACGAGCGATTCATCAAAGTTTATAAAATAATGTGAAATTGGGAGTCAGTGTAGTAACATAAATTGGTAAATCATAAATATTGTAAGTTAAGAATCTGATGCATGGGTGTGTGTTGGGGGGGGTTATACCCTTGGTAAGCGAGAGTGGAAAGTAACGTTAGACGTTCTGCGGTCAATGTGGGAGGGTCAAATCCACCCTCCAACATCTGGGCATAATACCACCAGCCTCCACAACACTCCATCAGCTGATGCTTGTAGATGCTTCATCTAACCTCACCTATGTCACACATTAACCTACAGTTCTAGTGATATTTAAACTCATCACAGTGGCGTCTCACCAATATAAACTGTATTGGATTTTGTCCCGAAATAGCTATATGCTGACAGGACGTATATGTATGTATGTATGTATGTATGTATGTATGTATGTATGTATGTATGTATGTATGTATGTATGTATGTATGTATGTATGTATGTATGTATGTATGTATGTAAGTATGTAAGTATGTATGCATGTATGTATGTATGTATGTATGTATGTATGTATGTATGTATGTATGTATGTATGTATGTATGTATGTATGTATGTATGTATGTATGTATGTATGCATGTATGTATGCATGTATGTGTGCATGTATGTATGTATGCATGTATGTATGCATGTATGTATGTATGTATGTATGTATGTATGTATGTATGTATGTATGTATGTATGTATGTATGTATGTATGTATGTATGTATGTATGTGTGGGAGTATGTCTCCCAAGATCCTCCCACAGCTGACTTGAATGGCTCATTGCAGTGCACAGTGCACTGATCTCGTGCACAAAGCCTATCTCTCTTAATCCTGGATAGTTTTCTGGCATGTTGGGTATTTCCAGAATGCCCACTTAACCAGGAACACTGTTAAAATACGTAGGCCGCCTTATGTCCAGGCAGGAAGTAGATACAGGAAGTTAAGCATACTGTCCACCAAGGGTCAGTGAGTACATGGCTGGTGCCCGCGTGAGAGACAGAGGGGAGACGCCAGCAGCGTCTGACCTCTGCGGTCAACCGGCGCGATGTTGAATAACAGCTATGACGTGTTCATGACGTCACTCCTGCTACTGCTCATCGAACGAGCTAATATGATTGGTTCCCGCTCATTTGCTGCAATGCTATTGGTCAATTGTAACTCTTTTGTGTGTGCCCACGAGACGCCCTGAGCTTCAGGCAAGATTCATTCTTGTGAGGGATCTCTTGCAAAGTGGACGTGTTCTGTTCTACCGGCCAATAGACTGAACACCGTCTATCCCTCACCGTCAAGTTAACTCAGCGTCTTTGCGATATACTACACACTCGCCAGAATCACGAGTGGGAATATATTGTTTAGAAGCCTAAAGTGACAAATCTCCAGAGCGAAACAGACTGGTATCAGGTAACCCCTGGTGACAAAGATCGTCGTGAGTGACTTAGTGAACTAAGGCAGTGCCGCCGCCTAAGTAACCTGTGTGTGTGACCTTACCACAAGTGTACCTGCATGGTGTACCACAGCAGCCGCCAGCCGCCACTCATCCTGAGCGTGTACCTCAGTACCTCGAGCGCCCGCCGCCCTAGCTCCTACGTGACGTCACCACCTCACGCACCGTCAGTGCCAGTGTGTGCGCGTGTGTCTGTCTGTTAAGCATACAGCACGCCCTACTCACGAAATCATCTCAAGATACTGCGAGTACCCTCCGTGTCTACGAGCGAAACCAGCTATCAGGCCACCTACGAGTGCTTGTATAAACGAGTCTGAGTGAGTGCGTAAGGAAAGGTACCTTATCTGTAAGTACAAGATCTTGTCATTGTTTTATTGTGTCTGTGTTGATCTGAGGGATCAACCACAGTTCTCACCTTCTTATACCTGTCGCAGGTTATAGGTGAATCGACGGTGAATGCGTGTTTATCTGTGTGGTATCACTGCATTTCACTCGTCTGTGAATGTGAGCTTCACATACACCACACATTTAGTTATTGTGTGATTATTATTGTGCATGTTATGGCCTGTCCCATTGACAGTGCCTTTGTGTTTATTGCATATCATCATTACCGAGTATCCGGTTGGAACTCTTGTGATCCCTTTGCATACCGGCAGTTAGGTTGCCGTGTTAGTGATTGGCTGTCAACTGTGTTAAGTTAGGTGTTTCTCCACGAGTGGATACGAGTCGATTAGCCAGACGTCAAGAGTCTCGCTAATGCAACCATAGCTTTGCTGACGCCAATCTAAAGTAAATCAAGCACCCTGTGTATTAGTGGTTAAGTAATAAATAAACTAATGTTAAGCTTTATGCGGTGTTTCCGTTGAACCACTTCTGAATACTGCCAATATTACTCAAGCCTTCAGCTCTAAGTGTCTTCAACACCGAGTTGCCTGTAAGTCACTAAACTATAAATTTGATGAGGACCCTAGGAGTCCCTTAAAGTGTTACATCATTGAGGAGATTCCAGCGACCAACGTGGAGCAGGACCAGGTGAGTGCTAGTCTGAGAAGAGACCCACAAGGACTCTAACTCGACCTTGCTCCCAGGCCCTGTACGGTTGCTCTCGTAGTTTCTATTCTGCTAATTCCGACAGCTTCGTGAAGCGTCTGCCTCATGTACATTGGCGACGTACGCCTTGCAGTCGTGACAGCAAAAAAAAGAAACACCCCCACAGTATGCATGTATGCATGTATGTATGCATGTATGTATGCATGTATGTATGTATGTATGTATGTATGTATGTATGTATGTATGTATGTATGTATGTATGTATGTATGTATGTATGTATGTATGTATGTATGCATGTATGTATGCATGTATGTATGCATGTATGTATGCATGTATGTATATATGTATGTATGTATGTATGTATGTATGTATGTATGTATGTATGTATGTATGTATGTATGTATGTATGTATGTATGTATGTATGTATGTATGCATGTGTGTATGCATGTATGTATGCATGTATGTATGCATGTATGCATGCGTGTATGCATGTATGTATGTATGTATGTACGCATGCATGTATGTATGTATGTATGTATGTATGCATGTATGTGTGTATGTATGTATTCCCAATCACGTTAAAGACTCCCCTTCTATCACCAATTTAAGAGAAAAACAACTATGTACTAAATAATCAACTCCTTGTAACTTTAATTATGCTGACCTTCCTATCTGTATTCAGACTGTGCCTACCATCATTATAGGTGATTATAACGCTAGGCATAGGAATATTGGTAATTCGCAGTTCAATAATCGTAACGGCAACCAACTGTTGTCACTATTAGGTAGTCACGATGATGCACAGATTGTGGGTGACCTTGAACCGACGCATATCTACGAAGGTATTCTTGGTCTATGTCTCGGTTTCAACGTCTCCCACACTGTGTGCGCCTCGTCACTAGTGCCAGATATGGCGTCTGATCATCTGGCCATATTAGCCACTGTAAGCATTGGCAGCTCTATCCTCCCCGGCGGAATGTTCAAGCGGAAGAGGCTGGCTGTGCCCATCGATCAACGAGACAATTTTGTTGCTCATGTGCCAGAATGGTACAGTTCATCTGAGCCTTCATCAGTTGAAGATTTTAACAATGAGCTCACAGATACTATCGACCAGTTTATAGAATCACTTGATCCATCGTCCAGGCCACGTAACCCAAATTACACTGGTCATAGCACTTATGCTTATTATAATGATTCTAAATTGCATGCACTAAAACGCACTGCCAGAATAATTGGACTAGCTTATAGAAGGACCCGCACTGCTGAAATGCTTCGGCTCTTTCAAGCGGCTCTGGCTGAGGCCAGGGAACGTATGGTGGAGCTGAGGCAGACAGACTGGGAAACTTTTGTCCGTGGTCTCATTTCTCACACGCCACTAAGTCGGGCATGGAAGGATATCAACAAGATCAAAGGGAAAAATGCTGCAGAGATCTCGTACCCTAATCCTCTGCACAGAGCAAATGAGCTTGTTGATGCTTGGGCCACGACTTCCAACTTTGACAGTCTTCCTCTACCCTCACAGAATGAATTAAATAATAGATATACTGATAGGGCAAGGCTCCTTGACTTCAAGCTTCATCAAGAGGATGACTGTGACATGCTTCTTACTAAATACGAACTAGATTCTGCTCTACATAAAGGCAAAGCTACATCACCCGGGGAGGATGGAGTTACTTACGGCATACTGCGTATGCTTCTGCTAGTTCCAGGGAATCCCTTGCTTCAATTGTATAATATGAGCTATGTAACTGGGGAGCTTCCTAAGTCATGGACCAACAGTGTTATTATTCCCATTCCTAAACCTCACCAGCCGAGTGTTTTTCGCCCAGTCTCCCTCACTAGTTGTCTCTGTAAGTGTCTTGAGAGGATGGTTCTCAACCGTCTCCTTTACAAAATTAATAATATGTTGTCTCCCCAGATATATGGCTTTACGCATGGGAAGAGTGTACATCACTGTATTACCACATTCCTCACCCTGCATACTGATAGGTCATATACCACTTTCCTAGATCTTAAGTCAGCCTTTGACATTGCTAACCCACACGTCATTCTGAGAGAACTTGCTAAAATGAATTTTGGAGGATGGCTTCTACGGTGGATAAGAGGCTATCTATCCAACAGGAAGTCATCTGTACTGTTCCAAGGGCATAGGCGTGTAACGAGAGATTTTGAACTTGGCACTCCACAGGGAGGTGTCCTCAGTCGTACTCTGTTCAATGTGTTAATCAATGCACTTTTAAACTTAGTAACTAGAAGGTCCAGCGAACACATTAGCTATGTGGATGATATACTGATCCACACCAATGGGTATACCAACACCCAAAATGTTCTGAACTCTGTATTGTACACATGTCAGGAACTATGCTTAGTCATCTCAGTAGAGAAAACAAAGATCCTGAACCGACACCCACCCAGACGGGGTGGCCCCGTTCGCAAAATACAGTTGGATGATGGCTCTCTGCTCGACTATGTTACCAGATACAAATACCTTGGGCTTGAGGTTCTACTGTACCGCAATGTTTTAGCCAGACTGGGTCGCCAATGTAGAGGTTCCGTGCTCTCAAGGCTGTGGCAGGCTGTGGCAGGCAAACACAACTGCACCGTACAGTGTTATATATTTATTTCAGTTTGAACAATTTTTAATATTAAAGGATAAATCCTTTAATTGGTTGAAATTGGTTTTAACATTCGAAATCTAATTTGTTGATGTTAAATAATATAAGGTTCAAATTTATTAAGATACATACTTTAAAAACTATTTCTATTTGATACCAACAGTATCACGTTAAGAGAAGCGTCTCGCCTTGCTAACCCAAGTATAAAATATATAAAGAAACGGTGCAACTGTACTGCTATCTGCAGTACAAATATATGTCCCTATTTAAAGAAAAAATAAACTGCACCAATCACTGCCACTCCTCACACCAATGCAACAATAAGGAGAGTGATAACAGTGCTTCACATTCGACAACGTTAAATTATTTAACAGATGACGAGATAATGATAATCAACTAAATTTCGGATACTTGAGGCAAAGTGAAATTCGCACCAGTTACCCCATCTATCATCATTCTATTATGCAGGAGGTACCACAAGTATATGGGTCATCCAATAATGCTAGCAGATTTCTAGAAGTTACCACTGTTAGGCTTAGGCTCGGCTACAAGTACTACTGGGAATTTGTAACATCTGCTGATGTAGATTTGACTAAATGTAAACTCTGTCAGCAGAACTATTCGCATACTTTGCGTCATTATATAATGGAATGTGAAAAAAATCGCGGAATTTAGAGATAACACCATCAATAGTGTCCCAGAAATGTGTAAGTACTTCATTCATAATGATGTGCTGCCCGAAATCTTAGCGAAGTATCCAAAATTTGCTTACTGTAAGTTATGCATGCACATGACTGTAAAGCTGCCGCCCAGTTGGGTGGGTGTGCAGCACATGACTGTAAAGCTGCCGCCCAGTTGGGTGGGTGTGCAGCACATGACTGTAAAGCTGCCGCCCAGTTGGGTTGGTGTGGAGCAAGACTAGTAACTGTGCGACTCCTCATAGATGTAAAGTGCCTTGTATAGTGACTGTTGTGAGCCTCTTGTTGAATCACTTGTGACACAAAAGATTACTGATGTGTGTATTTGTGTGGGTGATTAAATATGTATGTGTATGTATATTTGTATACGTATGTATATGTACATGTATGCATAAGTATGTGTACATTAATAATTTTGTAACTAGCGTCAAAAGATTGTTATTTGCTTAGCTAAACGAACTAGAGGGTTCAGTTCCTGAACCGATTATGTGCCTCTGTAATCCTTTACACCACCGCCCACGGGATGGGTATTATGGGGTGCATAATAAAGAAAGAAAATGAATGGACCGAACCCCACAATTCATTTAGCTGAGCAAGTTACAATCTTGATGAGCTAGTTACAAAATTCACTATAAGTCGTCACATCATAATTGGGTTCGAGATCGACCACAAGTAGTGCATTACATAATTTATCAGTATTGTGCAGCCTGTGATCCCCGCCTGGCTGGATACTGATACCTAGGTAGTTTTCATGTGTCCGGACACCGGCGATAAGGTGGTATTATTTATTTAACTTAAGAGATATTTATTTTTAAATGTTGTCACATTAACGGCTACATCTTCCTTTCTTCTGACATATAGATTTTTAAGATTAATTAAAATATATGGAAACTAATTATACAATTTATTGGCTGGTGTGCAGGGCTTCACACTCTCAGAACTAGCCATCAAGTAACTATCAAAACGCATATATCTTCGTTTTCACTTCAGTTATATTTATGACAAAGGATTTTAAATGTAGCCTATATTTCTACCTTTGTGATGACATAAATACTTTCGTTAATTACAATATCTAGATCAAACTAACATTGATTTTCAAAAGGTTGTATATTTTCCATCAATGGAGAGCATCAGCCAAGAAGCCTTCTTTAAAATATGAATATCTTTCCTCACCCAATAAGATCTAATCTCTGAATAAAACGCAAAAAACGACTTGATTGTAACCTATCCACCGCTGCCCATATAGGGGTAGGATAAACATATCAATTGTGACACTATAGCCCTCCATATATGTCAGTTGCTTAAATTATAAACTGTACTTGTGGTCGGTCTCGAGCCCATTGTTGATGTGACAATGTGCATTGACTTTTGTAACTAGCTTATCAAGATTATAACTTGCTTGGCTATATGAATTGTGGGGCTCATTCCTGAGCCCATTATGTGCCTCTGTAACACTCCACTATCGCCCATAGGATGGGTATGGGGTGCATAATAAATGAACTAAACTAAGCTCTGCCTTTTTGATAACATATACAATTATAAGCTTTATTTGTGAATCTTAATTAAACAATATATCACAGAGCCTGTAGGGTTCGGTGAGATGAGCGAAGAGACATGGGAGATTTTACATAAGTACAGTACATGGTAGTTTAAGTAGCGAACGTATGTCAACGAATAACGAGTATATATAACAAACTATTGTCCTATGAAGTCGATTTAACTTCCAAACATATATTTTTTAATAAATGTTAAATGTTTTCTGGCTAGTTATGTTAGATTTTATTAAAAATACGTATTTACTTGTTAACATTATAATTTAAATTTGTGATAATTTGTGCAGAGAAAAGATACGTGAATTTAGAGACAATTCTATAACCAATGTTCCAGCGATGTGTAAATATTTCATTCAAAATGATCTGCTATCAGAAATTTTAGCCAAATATCCCCAGTTTGCTAACTGTAGGTAGTAACTGAGTGATTGTAACCTATCCACCGCTGCCCACTGGATGGGGGGCGGTGTGCAGGACAAACATATAAATTTTGACACTAGCTCTGCACATGTCAGTTGCTTAATTTAGAACCTGTACTTGAGGTCGATCTCGAACCCATTGTTGATATGACGACTTAAATTGAATTTTGTAACTAGCTCATCAAGATTGTAACTTGCTTAGCTAAACGAATTGTGGGGCTCAGTCCCTGAGCCCATTATGTGCCTCTGTAACCCTTTTCACTACCGCCCACAAGATGGGTATGAGGTGCATAATAAATGAATTAAACTAAGAAGTGCGACAACTGGATATGCCAACAAACACTTTCCAAACAACGATATATCTTGGATAAGGGCACATGGTAACCGAAAATCCGAAGAAAAATTAAATATTTACGAAAAATTACGAAAAATACTACGACGTTCTGGCAACACGGTGGTGCAAACCATTTTATGTTATCTTGAAAAATAATGTAATTAGAGTCAAATTTCCCGCTGCAAGTTTCCCCAATCCGGTCCTCGCGGCCTGGGGCGCCGTGGGGTATTGTGTCTTACGTTGTAGAAGTCTAATATTCGTAATATCGCGGAAATAAACGTTTTATGCATAAAACGAATATAAAATTCGCTCATTGGCAACACACTCGTGTGAGGGAGGGGGTAGGTTTGCTGAAGAGGAGTCAGTCACTTGTGTGTGTCCCTGAGCGGTATCTATCGTGGATGCGCTCTCACAATATCTCCCAGGAATTATCGTTATTTGTGTTATTTTTACTGCAATATGACGTACAAAAGGAAGCTGAAG
>WNGS01024453.1:0-29273 GCA_020271785.1 Procambarus virginalis | reverse complement strand
ACGGTCAAAGGTGGTACCCCCAAATGCCGACATAATGTACAATTCTGTAAAAATTGTTGATAATAATAATAATAATAATAATAATAATTATAATCAAATACTTATACGTTTCAATATCCTTTATCATACCATGTTTGGATAAATGCGAAATATCATTTAAACCACAACTGCTGTTGCGACATGTTCCATAAACGTAAATACCAAATCCCATTAATAGTTTTTATCTTATGTATCTCACATTCAGGGAAACTTTTTAAAATTATATAATTGATTCTATAAAATACATTAAAAATTATTTAAAAAAATAAATTGGGGGTTTTATTTCACAAAAAATATATATTTTTGCTAAGTAAAAACCAAATGTAAATACCTTTGTTTTCCAGGTGACAAACTTTATTTAGAACAAATTATTTAATTTATTATATAAATATCTTTACAAAAATAAATTTGGGCATTTTATAATAACAACAATAAACAATGTGGGTAATACAATTTTGGTTTTATTACCCACAAATAAAATATTTGCGAGTTAAAGACCTCCAGTATAGACTTGAGTAATGTTATGTAAAAATATATATAAAAAATTGTAAATAAAATAAGACACATTATATAAATTCTTAAAACATGCACAACACAAGGTACCACCACCAAAATATGGAGTTTCCAGAGAAGAACTTGTTGAATCTCACTGAACACTTTAATATTTTCTTCTTTTACCACTCCCATTCTTTGTATATATACACATATATGTTTGTTTTATTTAAGCTATGTTACAAAAATGAGTTACAAAATGGGTACAAAGATGATTATCATAAGTTGTTGAGTTCCTCCATCTCCTCAGATGGCGGGCAGGATCCCCGAATGCAGTGTGAATTTCCCCTTTGTATCACCACACTGAAGCACTGTAGAGGGAAGCTGGCAGCTCTAGGGTTTCATGTTGTTTCAATTAGCATAAAACCCAGTTCCGTAAAAAAAAATGGTGGCACTCTTACCCAGGTGCCGCGTGTCTCAAAAGCTATGGGGGCAAAATTGTAGTGGTGATCCAGTTCTCTACACTTACGGGATTTGGCTGATTCCCTGTGAGTGGCAGCGCCGCCTGGTAGTGCATCACTGAAGTCAATGTAGGTGTTAGCCAGGGTTGATACGCATGTGTTGTCCCACACCACTGCTTGCCATTCTTCCAGGGGTTCACTGTGATACCATCTGGGCGACCAATAAGAGCATCAGATTTATAGGACATTAGATAATGGGGCTCTCTCTCAACTGGGTATCCAGCTGTGGTGAGGCTCCTCCTGATGATGTCGTTAACTTCATTGTGTCTCGAGTGCCACCACCCTGTGTTTTGGCAGAGTAGGCCATGGCCAGGGTGGCCGTATCTGTCGACCACCACCTCTCTGCAAAAACACATATATGGTGTGGATTAGAGCAACAAGGTGGTGGGCTACAGCAATGCAGAGGGCGTGTGGTACGAGACGTGTGCCAGTTGACAACATTGGGGTTTCTAACAGGAAACCCTGCATGTGGGGCTGCTACTGCTGTGAGGCGAGCAATGTCGTGTTGTGTTCTTGCAGCACCCAGGAACTCTGCAGCAACTTGGCCTACAATGAAACCATCCCAGTTGGATTGCTTGTGGGCTTTTGAGGATGGTGGTTGAGGTGATGGCCTGCACGAGAGGCCTACTCGGTGACACAGCGTGTAAAATTGGGATTGTGTACACCTGCCAGCTGATGTAAGTTGGCAGGTAGAATTTCCTTCACAAGGTCGTCGGATGCCGAGGAGGAGGACAGGAAGGCTGGTACAGCGATTTGCGTTGCTGTTCGTACTCCGAGGCCCCCAAGTCTTACTGGAAGAGAGGCTTGTTTCCATTGTAGGTCATCAAGAGAGAGGTTGAGGGCTGTTTCTAGCATTGATTTCAGTAACAGGTCATACTCACCTAGATCTTGGCTACTGTAGGATGATGAACACCTAAAGAAGTAGGTTAACCTGGGGATGGAACGACATCTGGTGATGTCGTCATTGATGTCAGTGATATCCTGGTCATTGAGGATATCTTCAATGATCATCTTGTTTATCTGACAATGATAACACAATGTTACTCTCTTTTCAAGTCAGTATGGTTAGGTACCCCTAGTGAAGCAGGATATCATCAATTATAAAAATATTTGTCGGGAGTATCATGGTGTTGCTGATGCCTTAAGCTTGCATGATAAAATAACGAATGGTGGTGTTCAGAGTGTCTGTGAAGGTCATTGTTAACGGATGACGACAACGGTGTTCCTCATGCCTTCCATAGCTGCCATAACTAGTATGCCTTACCCACTACACCAAGTCAGACCCTTAAAAGAGATAGAGACTTCGAGTATTTACCTCAAATATCTCCACCTCCCAAGGGCGCCAGATTAGTGGGTTACTCAAGCATTTTTCATCAAGCCACTGTCAATGTGGGAGAACTCGTGTCTATGCTATAAGCACATACTTGCATGAACCACAAGAGAAGATTAACAATCTTTAGACAACACCCACCAGTGGGACTCGAACCCAGAAAGCACAACTATCTTCCAATAGCTGCCATAACTAGTATGCCTTAACCCACTACACCAAGTCAGACCCTTAAAAGAGATAGAGACTTCGAAGTATTTACCTCAAATATCTCCACCTCCCAAGGGCGCCAGATTAGTGAGGGGTTACTCAAGCATTTTTCATCAAGCCACTGTCAATGTGGGAGAACTCGTGTCTATGCTATAAGCACATACTTGCATGAACCACAAGAGAAGATTAACAATCTTTAGACAACACCCACCAGTGGGACTCGAACCCAGAAAGCACAACTATCTTCCAATAGCTGCCATAACTAGTATGCCTTAACCCACTACACCAAGTCAGACCCTTAAAAGAGATAGAGACTTCGAAGTATTTACCTCAAATATCTCCACCTCCCAAGGGCGCCAGATTAGTGAGGGGTTACTCAAGCATTTTTCATCAAGCCACTGTCAATGTGGGAGAACTCGTGTCTATGCTATAAGCACATACTTGCATGAACCACAAGAGAAGATTAACAATCTTTAGACAACACCCACCAGTGGGACTCGAACCCAGAAAGCACAACTATCTTCCAATAGCTGCCATAACTAGTATGCCTTAACCCACTACACCAAGTCAGACCCTTAAAAGAGATAGAGACTTCGAAGTATTTACCTCAAATATCTCCACCTCCCAAGGGCGCCAGATTAGTGAGGGGTTACTCAAGCATTTTTCATCAAGCCACTGTCAATGTGGGAGAACTCGTGTCTATGCTATAAGCACATACTTGCATGAACCACAAGAGAAGATTAACAATCTTTAGACAACACCCACCAGTGGGACTCGAACCCAGAAAGCACAACTATCTTCCAATAGCTGCCATAACTAGTATGCCTTAACCCACTACACCAAGTCAGACCCTTAAAAGAGATAGAGACTTCGAAGTATTTACCTCAAATATCTCCACCTCCCAAGGGCGCCAGATTAGTGAGGGGTTACTCAAGCATTTTTCATCAAGCCACTGTCAATGTGGGAGAACTCGTGTCTATGCTATAAGCACATACTTGCATGAACCACAAGAGAAGATTAACAATCTTTAGACAACACCCACCAGTGGGACTCGAACCCAGAAAGCACAACTATCTTCCAATAGCTGCCATAACTAGTATGCCTTAACCCACTACACCAAGTCAGACCCTTAAAAGAGATAGAGACTTCGAAGTATTTACCTCAAATATCTCCACCTCCCAAGGGCGCCAGATTAGTGAGGGGTTACTCAAGCATTTTTCATCAAGCCACTGTCAATGTGGGAGAACTCGTGTCTATGCTATAAGCACATACTTGCATGAACCACAAGAGAAGATTAACAATCTTTAGACAACACCCACCAGTGGGACTCGAACCCAGAAAGCACAACTATCTTCCAATAGCTGCCATAACTAGTATGCCTTAACCCACTACACCAAGTCAGACCCTTAAAAGAGATAGAGACTTCGAAGTATTTACCTCAAATATCTCCACCTCCCAAGGGCGCCAGATTAGTGAGGGGTTACTCAAGCATTTTTCATCAAGCCACTGTCAATGTGGGAGAACTCGTGTCTATGCTATAAGCACATACTTGCATGAACCACAAGAGAAGATTAACAATCTTTAGACAACACCCACCAGTGGGACTCGAACCCAGAAAGCACAACTATCTTCCAATAGCTGCCATAACTAGTATGCCTTAACCCACTACACCAAGTCAGACCCTTAAAAGAGATAGAGACTTCGAAGTATTTACCTCAAATATCTCCACCTCCCAAGGGCGCCAGATTAGTGAGGGGTTACTCAAGCATTTTTCATCAAGCCACTGTCAATGTGGGAGAACTCGTGTCTATGCTATAAGCACATACTTGCATGAACCACAAGAGAAGATTAACAATCTTTAGACAACACCCACCAGTGGGACTCGAACCCAGAAAGCACAACTATCTTCCAATAGCTGCCATAACTAGTATGCCTTAACCCACTACACCAAGTCAGACCCTTAAAAGAGATAGAGACTTCGAAGTATTTACCTCAAATATCTCCACCTCCCAAGGGCGCCAGATTAGTGAGGGGTTACTCAAGCATTTTTCATCAAGCCACTGTCAATGTGGGAGAACTCGTGTCTATGCTATAAGCACATACTTGCATGAACCACAAGAGAAGATTAACAATCTTTAGACAACACCCACCAGTGGGACTCGAACCCAGAAAGCACAACTATCTTCCAATAGCTGCCATAACTAGTATGCCTTAACCCACTACACCAAGTCAGACCCTTAAAAGAGATAGAGACTTCGAAGTATTTACCTCAAATATCTCCACCTCCCAAGGGCGCCAGATTAGTGAGGGGTTACTCAAGCATTTTTCATCAAGCCACTGTCAATGTGGGAGAACTCGTGTCTATGCTATAAGCACATACTTGCATGAACCACAAGAGAAGATTAACAATCTTTAGACAACACCCACCAGTGGGACTCGAACCCAGAAAGCACAACTATCTTCCAATAGCTGCCATAACTAGTATGCCTTAACCCACTACACCAAGTCAGACCCTTAAAAGAGATAGAGACTTCGAAGTATTTACCTCAAATATCTCCACCTCCCAAGGGCGCCAGATTAGTGAGGGGTTACTCAAGCATTTTTCATCAAGCCACTGTCAATGTGGGAGAACTCGTGTCTATGCTATAAGCACATACTTGCATGAACCACAAGAGAAGATTAACAATCTTTAGACAACACCCACCAGTGGGACTCGAACCCAGAAAGCACAACTATCTTCCAATAGCTGCCATAACTAGTATGCCTTAACCCACTACACCAAGTCAGACCCTTAAAAGAGATAGAGACTTCGAAGTATTTACCTCAAATATCTCCACCTCCCAAGGGCGCCAGATTAGTGAGGGGTTACTCAAGCATTTTTCATCAAGCCACTGTCAATGTGGGAGAACTCGTGTCTATGCTATAAGCACATACTTGCATGAACCACAAGAGAAGATTAACAATCTTTAGACAACACCCACCAGTGGGACTCGAACCCAGAAAGCACAACTATCTTCCAATAGCTGCCATAACTAGTATGCCTTAACCCACTACACCAAGTCAGACCCTTAAAAGAGATAGAGACTTCGAAGTATTTACCTCAAATATCTCCACCTCCCAAGGGCGCCAGATTAGTGAGGGTTACTCAAGCATTTTTCATCAAGCCACTGTCAATGTGGGAGAACTCGTGTCTATGCTATAAGCACATACTTGCATGAACCACAAGAGAAGATTAACAATCTTTAGACAACACCCACCAGTGGGACTCGAACCCAGAAAGCACAACTATCTTCCAATAGCTGCCATAACTAGTATGCCTTAACCCACTACACCAAGTCAGACCCTTAAAAGAGATAGAGACTTCGAAGTATTTACCTCAAATATCTCCACCTCCCAAGGGCGCCAGATTAGTGAGGGGTTACTCAAGCATTTTTCATCAAGCCACTGTCAATGTGGGAGAACTCGTGTCTATGCTATAAGCACATACTTGCATGAACCACAAGAGAAGATTAACAATCTTTAGACAACACCCACCAGTGGGACTCGAACCCAGAAAGCACAACTATCTTCCAATAGCTGCCATAACTAGTATGCCTTAACCCACTACACCAAGTCAGACCCTTAAAAGAGATAGAGACTTCGAAGTATTTACCTCAAATATCTCCACCTCCCAAGGGCGCCAGATTAGTGAGGGGTTACTCAAGCATTTTTCATCAAGCCACTGTCAATGTGGGAGAACTCGTGTCTATGCTATAAGCACATACTTGCATGAACCACAAGAGAAGATTAACAATCTTTAGACAACACCCACCAGTGGGACTCGAACCCAGAAAGCACAACTATCTTCCAATAGCTGCCATAACTAGTATGCCTTAACCCACTACACCAAGTCAGACCCTTAAAAGAGATAGAGACTTCGAAGTATTTACCTCAAATATCTCCACCTCCCAAGGGCGCCAGATTAGTGAGGGGTTACTCAAGCATTTTTCATCAAGCCACTGTCAATGTGGGAGAACTCGTGTCTATGCTATAAGCACATACTTGCATGAACCACAAGAGAAGATTAACAATCTTTAGACAACACCCACCAGTGGGACTCGAACCCAGAAAGCACAACTATCTTCCAATAGCTGCCATAACTAGTATGCCTTAACCCACTACACCAAGTCAGACCCTTAAAAGAGATAGAGACTTCGAAGTATTTACCTCAAATATCTCCACCTCCCAAGGGCGCCAGATTAGTGAGGGGTTACTCAAGCATTTTTCATCAAGCCACTGTCAATGTGGGAGAACTCGTGTCTATGCTATAAGCACATACTTGCATGAACCACAAGAGAAGATTAACAATCTTTAGACAACACCCACCAGTGGGACTCGAACCCAGAAAGCACAACTATCTTCCAATAGCTGCCATAACTAGTATGCCTTAACCCACTACACCAAGTCAGACCCTTAAAAGAGATAGAGACTTCGAAGTATTTACCTCAAATATCTCCACCTCCCAAGGGCGCCAGATTAGTGAGGGGTTACTCAAGCATTTTTCATCAAGCCACTGTCAATGTGGGAGAACTCGTGTCTATGCTATAAGCACATACTTGCATGAACCACAAGAGAAGATTAACAATCTTTAGACAACACCCACCAGTGGGACTCGAACCCAGAAAGCACAACTATCTTCCAATAGCTGCCATAACTAGTATGCCTTAACCCACTACACCAAGTCAGACCCTTAAAAGAGATAGAGACTTCGAAGTATTTACCTCAAATATCTCCACCTCCCAAGGGCGCCAGATTAGTGAGGGGTTACTCAAGCATTTTTCATCAAGCCACTGTCAATGTGGGAGAACTCGTGTCTATGCTATAAGCACATACTTGCATGAACCACAAGAGAAGATTAACAATCTTTAGACAACACCCACCAGTGGGACTCGAACCCAGAAAGCACAACTATCTTCCAATAGCTGCCATAACTAGTATGCCTTAACCCACTACACCAAGTCAGACCCTTAAAAGAGATAGAGACTTCGAAGTATTTACCTCAAATATCTCCACCTCCCAAGGGCGCCAGATTAGTGAGGGGTTACTCAAGCATTTTTCATCAAGCCACTGTCAATGTGGGAGAACTCGTGTCTATGCTATAAGCACATACTTGCATGAACCACAAGAGAAGATTAACAATCTTTAGACAACACCCACCAGTGGGACTCGAACCCAGAAAGCACAACTATCTTCCAATAGCTGCCATAACTAGTATGCCTTAACCCACTACACCAAGTCAGACCCTTAAAAGAGATAGAGACTTCGAAGTATTTACCTCAAATATCTCCACCTCCCAAGGGCGCCAGATTAGTGAGGGGTTACTCAAGCATTTTTCATCAAGCCACTGTCAATGTGGGAGAACTCGTGTCTATGCTATAAGCACATACTTGCATGAACCACAAGAGAAGATTAACAATCTTTAGACAACACCCACCAGTGGGACTCGAACCCAGAAAGCACAACTATCTTCCAATAGCTGCCATAACTAGTATGCCTTAACCCACTACACCAAGTCAGACCCTTAAAAGAGATAGAGACTTCGAAGTATTTACCTCAAATATCTCCACCTCCCAAGGGCGCCAGATTAGTGAGGGGTTACTCAAGCATTTTTCATCAAGCCACTGTCAATGTGGGAGAACTCGTGTCTATGCTATAAGCACATACTTGCATGAACCACAAGAGAAGATTAACAATCTTTAGACAACACCCACCAGTGGGACTCGAACCCAGAAAGCACAACTATCTTCCAATAGCTGCCATAACTAGTATGCCTTAACCCACTACACCAAGTCAGACCCTTAAAAGAGATAGAGACTTCGAAGTATTTACCTCAAATATCTCCACCTCCCAAGGGCGCCAGATTAGTGAGGGGTTACTCAAGCATTTTTCATCAAGCCACTGTCAATGTGGGAGAACTCGTGTCTATGCTATAAGCACATACTTGCATGAACCACAAGAGAAGATTAACAATCTTTAGACAACACCCACCAGTGGGACTCGAACCCAGAAAGCACAACTATCTTCCAATAGCTGCCATAACTAGTATGCCTTAACCCACTACACCAAGTCAGACCCTTAAAAGAGATAGAGACTTCGAAGTATTTACCTCAAATATCTCCACCTCCCAAGGGCGCCAGATTAGTGAGGGGTTACTCAAGCATTTTTCATCAAGCCACTGTCAATGTGGGAGAACTCGTGTCTATGCTATAAGCACATACTTGCATGAACCACAAGAGAAGATTAACAATCTTTAGACAACACCCACCAGTGGGACTCGAACCCAGAAAGCACAACTATCTTCCAATAGCTGCCATAACTAGTATGCCTTAACCCACTACACCAAGTCAGACCCTTAAAAGAGATAGAGACTTCGAAGTATTTACCTCAAATATCTCCACCTCCCAAGGGCGCCAGATTAGTGAGGGGTTACTCAAGCATTTTTCATCAAGCCACTGTCAATGTGGGAGAACTCGTGTCTATGCTATAAGCACATACTTGCATGAACCACAAGAGAAGATTAACAATCTTTAGACAACACCCACCAGTGGGACTCGAACCCAGAAAGCACAACTATCTTCCAATAGCTGCCATAACTAGTATGCCTTAACCCACTACACCAAGTCAGACCCTTAAAAGAGATAGAGACTTCGAAGTATTTACCTCAAATATCTCCACCTCCCAAGGGCGCCAGATTAGTGAGGGGTTACTCAAGCATTTTTCATCAAGCCACTGTCAATGTGGGAGAACTCGTGTCTATGCTATAAGCACATACTTGCATGAACCACAAGAGAAGATTAACAATCTTTAGACAACACCCACCAGTGGGACTCGAACCCAGAAAGCACAACTATCTTCCAATAGCTGCCATAACTAGTATGCCTTAACCCACTACACCAAGTCAGACCCTTAAAAGAGATAGAGACTTCGAAGTATTTACCTCAAATATCTCCACCTCCCAAGGGCGCCAGATTAGTGAGGGGTTACTCAAGCATTTTTCATCAAGCCACTGTCAATGTGGGAGAACTCGTGTCTATGCTATAAGCACATACTTGCATGAACCACAAGAGAAGATTAACAATCTTTAGACAACACCCACCAGTGGGACTCGAACCCAGAAAGCACAACTATCTTCCAATAGCTGCCATAACTAGTATGCCTTAACCCACTACACCAAGTCAGACCCTTAAAAGAGATAGAGACTTCGAAGTATTTACCTCAAATATCTCCACCTCCCAAGGGCGCCAGATTAGTGAGGGGTTACTCAAGCATTTTTCATCAAGCCACTGTCAATGTGGGAGAACTCGTGTCTATGCTATAAGCACATACTTGCATGAACCACAAGAGAAGATTAACAATCTTTAGACAACACCCACCAGTGGGACTCGAACCCAGAAAGCACAACTATCTTCCAATAGCTGCCATAACTAGTATGCCTTAACCCACTACACCAAGTCAGACCCTTAAAAGAGATAGAGACTTCGAAGTATTTACCTCAAATATCTCCACCTCCCAAGGGCGCCAGATTAGTGAGGGGTTACTCAAGCATTTTTCATCAAGCCACTGTCAATGTGGGAGAACTCGTGTCTATGCTATAAGCACATACTTGCATGAACCACAAGAGAAGATTAACAATCTTTAGACAACACCCACCAGTGGGACTCGAACCCAGAAAGCACAACTATCTTCCAATAGCTGCCATAACTAGTATGCCTTAACCCACTACACCAAGTCAGACCCTTAAAAGAGATAGAGACTTCGAAGTATTTACCTCAAATATCTCCACCTCCCAAGGGCGCCAGATTAGTGAGGGGTTACTCAAGCATTTTTCATCAAGCCACTGTCAATGTGGGAGAACTCGTGTCTATGCTATAAGCACATACTTGCATGAACCACAAGAGAAGATTAACAATCTTTAGACAACACCCACCAGTGGGACTCGAACCCAGAAAGCACAACTATCTTCCAATAGCTGCCATAACTAGTATGCCTTAACCCACTACACCAAGTCAGACCCTTAAAAGAGATAGAGACTTCGAAGTATTTACCTCAAATATCTCCACCTCCCAAGGGCGCCAGATTAGTGAGGGGTTACTCAAGCATTTTTCATCAAGCCACTGTCAATGTGGGAGAACTCGTGTCTATGCTATAAGCACATACTTGCATGAACCACAAGAGAAGATTAACAATCTTTAGACAACACCCACCAGTGGGACTCGAACCCAGAAAGCACAACTATCTTCCAATAGCTGCCATAACTAGTATGCCTTAACCCACTACACCAAGTCAGACCCTTAAAAGAGATAGAGACTTCGAAGTATTTACCTCAAATATCTCCACCTCCCAAGGGCGCCAGATTAGTGAGGGGTTACTCAAGCATTTTTCATCAAGCCACTGTCAATGTGGGAGAACTCGTGTCTATGCTATAAGCACATACTTGCATGAACCACAAGAGAAGATTAACAATCTTTAGACAACACCCACCAGTGGGACTCGAACCCAGAAAGCACAACTATCTTCCAATAGCTGCCATAACTAGTATGCCTTAACCCACTACACCAAGTCAGACCCTTAAAAGAGATAGAGACTTCGAAGTATTTACCTCAAATATCTCCACCTCCCAAGGGCGCCAGATTAGTGAGGGGTTACTCAAGCATTTTTCATCAAGCCACTGTCAATGTGGGAGAACTCGTGTCTATGCTATAAGCACATACTTGCATGAACCACAAGAGAAGATTAACAATCTTTAGACAACACCCACCAGTGGGACTCGAACCCAGAAAGCACAACTATCTTCCAATAGCTGCCATAACTAGTATGCCTTAACCCACTACACCAAGTCAGACCCTTAAAAGAGATAGAGACTTCGAAGTATTTACCTCAAATATCTCCACCTCCCAAGGGCGCCAGATTAGTGAGGGGTTACTCAAGCATTTTTCATCAAGCCACTGTCAATGTGGGAGAACTCGTGTCTATGCTATAAGCACATACTTGCATGAACCACAAGAGAAGATTAACAATCTTTAGACAACACCCACCAGTGGGACTCGAACCCAGAAAGCACAACTATCTTCCAATAGCTGCCATAACTAGTATGCCTTAACCCACTACACCAAGTCAGACCCTTAAAAGAGATAGAGACTTCGAAGTATTTACCTCAAATATCTCCACCTCCCAAGGGCGCCAGATTAGTGAGGGGTTACTCAAGCATTTTTCATCAAGCCACTGTCAATGTGGGAGAACTCGTGTCTATGCTATAAGCACATACTTGCATGAACCACAAGAGAAGATTAACAATCTTTAGACAACACCCACCAGTGGGACTCGAACCCAGAAAGCACAACTATCTTCCAATAGCTGCCATAACTAGTATGCCTTAACCCACTACACCAAGTCAGACCCTTAAAAGAGATAGAGACTTCGAAGTATTTACCTCAAATATCTCCACCTCCCAAGGGCGCCAGATTAGTGAGGGGTTACTCAAGCATTTTTCATCAAGCCACTGTCAATGTGGGAGAACTCGTGTCTATGCTATAAGCACATACTTGCATGAACCACAAGAGAAGATTAACAATCTTTAGACAACACCCACCAGTGGGACTCGAACCCAGAAAGCACAACTATCTTCCAATAGCTGCCATAACTAGTATGCCTTAACCCACTACACCAAGTCAGACCCTTAAAAGAGATAGAGACTTCGAAGTATTTACCTCAAATATCTCCACCTCCCAAGGGCGCCAGATTAGTGAGGGGTTACTCAAGCATTTTTCATCAAGCCACTGTCAATGTGGGAGAACTCGTGTCTATGCTATAAGCACATACTTGCATGAACCACAAGAGAAGATTAACAATCTTTAGACAACACCCACCAGTGGGACTCGAACCCAGAAAGCACAACTATCTTCCAATAGCTGCCATAACTAGTATGCCTTAACCCACTACACCAAGTCAGACCCTTAAAAGAGATAGAGACTTCGAAGTATTTACCTCAAATATCTCCACCTCCCAAGGGCGCCAGATTAGTGAGGGGTTACTCAAGCATTTTTCATCAAGCCACTGTCAATGTGGGAGAACTCGTGTCTATGCTATAAGCACATACTTGCATGAACCACAAGAGAAGATTAACAATCTTTAGACAACACCCACCAGTGGGACTCGAACCCAGAAAGCACAACTATCTTCCAATAGCTGCCATAACTAGTATGCCTTAACCCACTACACCAAGTCAGACCCTTAAAAGAGATAGAGACTTCGAAGTATTTACCTCAAATATCTCCACCTCCCAAGGGCGCCAGATTAGTGAGGGGTTACTCAAGCATTTTTCATCAAGCCACTGTCAATGTGGGAGAACTCGTGTCTATGCTATAAGCACATACTTGCATGAACCACAAGAGAAGATTAACAATCTTTAGACAACACCCACCAGTGGGACTCGAACCCAGAAAGCACAACTATCTTCCAATAGCTGCCATAACTAGTATGCCTTAACCCACTACACCAAGTCAGACCCTTAAAAGAGATAGAGACTTCGAAGTATTTACCTCAAATATCTCCACCTCCCAAGGGCGCCAGATTAGTGAGGGGTTACTCAAGCATTTTTCATCAAGCCACTGTCAATGTGGGAGAACTCGTGTCTATGCTATAAGCACATACTTGCATGAACCACAAGAGAAGATTAACAATCTTTAGACAACACCCACCAGTGGGACTCGAACCCAGAAAGCACAACTATCTTCCAATAGCTGCCATAACTAGTATGCCTTAACCCACTACACCAAGTCAGACCCTTAAAAGAGATAGAGACTTCGAAGTATTTACCTCAAATATCTCCACCTCCCAAGGGCGCCAGATTAGTGAGGGGTTACTCAAGCATTTTTCATCAAGCCACTGTCAATGTGGGAGAACTCGTGTCTATGCTATAAGCACATACTTGCATGAACCACAAGAGAAGATTAACAATCTTTAGACAACACCCACCAGTGGGACTCGAACCCAGAAAGCACAACTATCTTCCAATAGCTGCCATAACTAGTATGCCTTAACCCACTACACCAAGTCAGACCCTTAAAAGAGATAGAGACTTCGAAGTATTTACCTCAAATATCTCCACCTCCCAAGGGCGCCAGATTAGTGAGGGGTTACTCAAGCATTTTTCATCAAGCCACTGTCAATGTGGGAGAACTCGTGTCTATGCTATAAGCACATACTTGCATGAACCACAAGAGAAGATTAACAATCTTTAGACAACACCCACCAGTGGGACTCGAACCCAGAAAGCACAACTATCTTCCAATAGCTGCCATAACTAGTATGCCTTAACCCACTACACCAAGTCAGACCCTTAAAAGAGATAGAGACTTCGAAGTATTTACCTCAAATATCTCCACCTCCCAAGGGCGCCAGATTAGTGAGGGGTTACTCAAGCATTTTTCATCAAGCCACTGTCAATGTGGGAGAACTCGTGTCTATGCTATAAGCACATACTTGCATGAACCACAAGAGAAGATTAACAATCTTTAGACAACACCCACCAGTGGGACTCGAACCCAGAAAGCACAACTATCTTCCAATAGCTGCCATAACTAGTATGCCTTAACCCACTACACCAAGTCAGACCCTTAAAAGAGATAGAGACTTCGAAGTATTTACCTCAAATATCTCCACCTCCCAAGGGCGCCAGATTAGTGAGGGGTTACTCAAGCATTTTTCATCAAGCCACTGTCAATGTGGGAGAACTCGTGTCTATGCTATAAGCACATACTTGCATGAACCACAAGAGAAGATTAACAATCTTTAGACAACACCCACCAGTGGGACTCGAACCCAGAAAGCACAACTATCTTCCAATAGCTGCCATAACTAGTATGCCTTAACCCACTACACCAAGTCAGACCCTTAAAAGAGATAGAGACTTCGAAGTATTTACCTCAAATATCTCCACCTCCCAAGGGCGCCAGATTAGTGAGGGGTTACTCAAGCATTTTTCATCAAGCCACTGTCAATGTGGGAGAACTCGTGTCTATGCTATAAGCACATACTTGCATGAACCACAAGAGAAGATTAACAATCTTTAGACAACACCCACCAGTGGGACTCGAACCCAGAAAGCACAACTATCTTCCAATAGCTGCCATAACTAGTATGCCTTAACCCACTACACCAAGTCAGACCCTTAAAAGAGATAGAGACTTCGAAGTATTTACCTCAAATATCTCCACCTCCCAAGGGCGCCAGATTAGTGAGGGGTTACTCAAGCATTTTTCATCAAGCCACTGTCAATGTGGGAGAACTCGTGTCTATGCTATAAGCACATACTTGCATGAACCACAAGAGAAGATTAACAATCTTTAGACAACACCCACCAGTGGGACTCGAACCCAGAAAGCACAACTATCTTCCAATAGCTGCCATAACTAGTATGCCTTAACCCACTACACCAAGTCAGACCCTTAAAAGAGATAGAGACTTCGAAGTATTTACCTCAAATATCTCCACCTCCCAAGGGCGCCAGATTAGTGAGGGGTTACTCAAGCATTTTTCATCAAGCCACTGTCAATGTGGGAGAACTCGTGTCTATGCTATAAGCACATACTTGCATGAACCACAAGAGAAGATTAACAATCTTTAGACAACACCCACCAGTGGGACTCGAACCCAGAAAGCACAACTATCTTCCAATAGCTGCCATAACTAGTATGCCTTAACCCACTACACCAAGTCAGACCCTTAAAAGAGATAGAGACTTCGAAGTATTTACCTCAAATATCTCCACCTCCCAAGGGCGCCAGATTAGTGAGGGGTTACTCAAGCATTTTTCATCAAGCCACTGTCAATGTGGGAGAACTCGTGTCTATGCTATAAGCACATACTTGCATGAACCACAAGAGAAGATTAACAATCTTTAGACAACACCCACCAGTGGGACTCGAACCCAGAAAGCACAACTATCTTCCAATAGCTGCCATAACTAGTATGCCTTAACCCACTACACCAAGTCAGACCCTTAAAAGAGATAGAGACTTCGAAGTATTTACCTCAAATATCTCCACCTCCCAAGGGCGCCAGATTAGTGAGGGGTTACTCAAGCATTTTTCATCAAGCCACTGTCAATGTGGGAGAACTCGTGTCTATGCTATAAGCACATACTTGCATGAACCACAAGAGAAGATTAACAATCTTTAGACAACACCCACCAGTGGGACTCGAACCCAGAAAGCACAACTATCTTCCAATAGCTGCCATAACTAGTATGCCTTAACCCACTACACCAAGTCAGACCCTTAAAAGAGATAGAGACTTCGAAGTATTTACCTCAAATATCTCCACCTCCCAAGGGCGCCAGATTAGTGAGGGGTTACTCAAGCATTTTTCATCAAGCCACTGTCAATGTGGGAGAACTCGTGTCTATGCTATAAGCACATACTTGCATGAACCACAAGAGAAGATTAACAATCTTTAGACAACACCCACCAGTGGGACTCGAACCCAGAAAGCACAACTATCTTCCAATAGCTGCCATAACTAGTATGCCTTAACCCACTACACCAAGTCAGACCCTTAAAAGAGATAGAGACTTCGAAGTATTTACCTCAAATATCTCCACCTCCCAAGGGCGCCAGATTAGTGAGGGGTTACTCAAGCATTTTTCATCAAGCCACTGTCAATGTGGGAGAACTCGTGTCTATGCTATAAGCACATACTTGCATGAACCACAAGAGAAGATTAACAATCTTTAGACAACACCCACCAGTGGGACTCGAACCCAGAAAGCACAACTATCTTCCAATAGCTGCCATAACTAGTATGCCTTAACCCACTACACCAAGTCAGACCCTTAAAAGAGATAGAGACTTCGAAGTATTTACCTCAAATATCTCCACCTCCCAAGGGCGCCAGATTAGTGAGGGGTTACTCAAGCATTTTTCATCAAGCCACTGTCAATGTGGGAGAACTCGTGTCTATGCTATAAGCACATACTTGCATGAACCACAAGAGAAGATTAACAATCTTTAGACAACACCCACCAGTGGGACTCGAACCCAGAAAGCACAACTATCTTCCAATAGCTGCCATAACTAGTATGCCTTAACCCACTACACCAAGTCAGACCCTTAAAAGAGATAGAGACTTCGAAGTATTTACCTCAAATATCTCCACCTCCCAAGGGCGCCAGATTAGTGAGGGGTTACTCAAGCATTTTTCATCAAGCCACTGTCAATGTGGGAGAACTCGTGTCTATGCTATAAGCACATACTTGCATGAACCACAAGAGAAGATTAACAATCTTTAGACAACACCCACCAGTGGGACTCGAACCCAGAAAGCACAACTATCTTCCAATAGCTGCCATAACTAGTATGCCTTAACCCACTACACCAAGTCAGACCCTTAAAAGAGATAGAGACTTCGAAGTATTTACCTCAAATATCTCCACCTCCCAAGGGCGCCAGATTAGTGAGGGGTTACTCAAGCATTTTTCATCAAGCCACTGTCAATGTGGGAGAACTCGTGTCTATGCTATAAGCACATACTTGCATGAACCACAAGAGAAGATTAACAATCTTTAGACAACACCCACCAGTGGGACTCGAACCCAGAAAGCACAACTATCTTCCAATAGCTGCCATAACTAGTATGCCTTAACCCACTACACCAAGTCAGACCCTTAAAAGAGATAGAGACTTCGAAGTATTTACCTCAAATATCTCCACCTCCCAAGGGCGCCAGATTAGTGAGGGGTTACTCAAGCATTTTTCATCAAGCCACTGTCAATGTGGGAGAACTCGTGTCTATGCTATAAGCACATACTTGCATGAACCACAAGAGAAGATTAACAATCTTTAGACAACACCCACCAGTGGGACTCGAACCCAGAAAGCACAACTATCTTCCAATAGCTGCCATAACTAGTATGCCTTAACCCACTACACCAAGTCAGACCCTTAAAAGAGATAGAGACTTCGAAGTATTTACCTCAAATATCTCCACCTCCCAAGGGCGCCAGATTAGTGAGGGGTTACTCAAGCATTTTTCATCAAGCCACTGTCAATGTGGGAGAACTCGTGTCTATGCTATAAGCACATACTTGCATGAACCACAAGAGAAGATTAACAATCTTTAGACAACACCCACCAGTGGGACTCGAACCCAGAAAGCACAACTATCTTCCAATAGCTGCCATAACTAGTATGCCTTAACCCACTACACCAAGTCAGACCCTTAAAAGAGATAGAGACTTCGAAGTATTTACCTCAAATATCTCCACCTCCCAAGGGCGCCAGATTAGTGAGGGGTTACTCAAGCATTTTTCATCAAGCCACTGTCAATGTGGGAGAACTCGTGTCTATGCTATAAGCACATACTTGCATGAACCACAAGAGAAGATTAACAATCTTTAGACAACACCCACCAGTGGGACTCGAACCCAGAAAGCACAACTATCTTCCAATAGCTGCCATAACTAGTATGCCTTAACCCACTACACCAAGTCAGACCCTTAAAAGAGATAGAGACTTCGAAGTATTTACCTCAAATATCTCCACCTCCCAAGGGCGCCAGATTAGTGAGGGGTTACTCAAGCATTTTTCATCAAGCCACTGTCAATGTGGGAGAACTCGTGTCTATGCTATAAGCACATACTTGCATGAACCACAAGAGAAGATTAACAATCTTTAGACAACACCCACCAGTGGGACTCGAACCCAGAAAGCACAACTATCTTCCAATAGCTGCCATAACTAGTATGCCTTAACCCACTACACCAAGTCAGACCCTTAAAAGAGATAGAGACTTCGAAGTATTTACCTCAAATATCTCCACCTCCCAAGGGCGCCAGATTAGTGAGGGGTTACTCAAGCATTTTTCATCAAGCCACTGTCAATGTGGGAGAACTCGTGTCTATGCTATAAGCACATACTTGCATGAACCACAAGAGAAGATTAACAATCTTTAGACAACACCCACCAGTGGGACTCGAACCCAGAAAGCACAACTATCTTCCAATAGCTGCCATAACTAGTATGCCTTAACCCACTACACCAAGTCAGACCCTTAAAAGAGATAGAGACTTCGAAGTATTTACCTCAAATATCTCCACCTCCCAAGGGCGCCAGATTAGTGAGGGGTTACTCAAGCATTTTTCATCAAGCCACTGTCAATGTGGGAGAACTCGTGTCTATGCTATAAGCACATACTTGCATGAACCACAAGAGAAGATTAACAATCTTTAGACAACACCCACCAGTGGGACTCGAACCCAGAAAGCACAACTATCTTCCAATAGCTGCCATAACTAGTATGCCTTAACCCACTACACCAAGTCAGACCCTTAAAAGAGATAGAGACTTCGAAGTATTTACCTCAAATATCTCCACCTCCCAAGGGCGCCAGATTAGTGAGGGGTTACTCAAGCATTTTTCATCAAGCCACTGTCAATGTGGGAGAACTCGTGTCTATGCTATAAGCACATACTTGCATGAACCACAAGAGAAGATTAACAATCTTTAGACAACACCCACCAGTGGGACTCGAACCCAGAAAGCACAACTATCTTCCAATAGCTGCCATAACTAGTATGCCTTAACCCACTACACCAAGTCAGACCCTTAAAAGAGATAGAGACTTCGAAGTATTTACCTCAAATATCTCCACCTCCCAAGGGCGCCAGATTAGTGAGGGGTTACTCAAGCATTTTTCATCAAGCCACTGTCAATGTGGGAGAACTCGTGTCTATGCTATAAGCACATACTTGCATGAACCACAAGAGAAGATTAACAATCTTTAGACAACACCCACCAGTGGGACTCGAACCCAGAAAGCACAACTATCTTCCAATAGCTGCCATAACTAGTATGCCTTAACCCACTACACCAAGTCAGACCCTTAAAAGAGATAGAGACTTCGAAGTATTTACCTCAAATATCTCCACCTCCCAAGGGCGCCAGATTAGTGAGGGGTTACTCAAGCATTTTTCATCAAGCCACTGTCAATGTGGGAGAACTCGTGTCTATGCTATAAGCACATACTTGCATGAACCACAAGAGAAGATTAACAATCTTTAGACAACACCCACCAGTGGGACTCGAACCCAGAAAGCACAACTATCTTCCAATAGCTGCCATAACTAGTATGCCTTAACCCACTACACCAAGTCAGACCCTTAAAAGAGATAGAGACTTCGAAGTATTTACCTCAAATATCTCCACCTCCCAAGGGCGCCAGATTAGTGAGGGGTTACTCAAGCATTTTTCATCAAGCCACTGTCAATGTGGGAGAACTCGTGTCTATGCTATAAGCACATACTTGCATGAACCACAAGAGAAGATTAACAATCTTTAGACAACACCCACCAGTGGGACTCGAACCCAGAAAGCACAACTATCTCCAATAGCTGCCATAACTAGTATGCCTTAACCCACTACACCAAGTCAGACCCTTAAAAGAGATAAGAACATAAGAACAAAGGCCAACTGCAGAAGGCCTATTGGCCATACGAGGCAGTCCTCTTTATAACCACCCAATCCAAATCTATACATGTCCAACCCATGCTTGAAACAGTCGAGGGACCCCACCTCCACAATGTTACGCGGCAATTGGTTCCACATCAAACAACCTGTTACTGAACCAGTATTTACCCAGTCTTTCCAAATCTAAACTTATCCAATTTATACCCATTGTTTCGCGTTCTGCCTGTGTTGATACTTTCAATACCATATAAATCCCTTTGTTATGTCCATTATCCACTTGTAAACCTCTATCATGTCACCCCTAAATCTTCGCCTTTCCAGTGTGAATGCAATTAAGCTTGTTAATCTTTCTTCATATGAAAGATTTCTAATTTGGGGAATTAACTTAGTCATCCTACGCTGGACACGTTCAAGTGAATTATATCATTCTATAATATGGCGACCAAAACTAAACTGCATAATCTAATGGGGCCTAACCAGAGCAAGATATAGCTTGAGAACCACACCAGGTGTCTGTTACTTACGCTGCGATTAATAAATCCGAGTGTCCTATTTGCCTTATTACGAACATTATGCATTGATCTTTGTTTTAAATTCTTACTAATTATAACTCCCAGATCCTTCGCAATCCGACTTCGCAATCTCAACACCATCTAGCTCGTATCTTGTAACTCTATCATCATACCTAGCCTCAGAACTTTACATTTATCACATTAAACTGCATCTGCCAGTCCTTTGACCATTTCAAAACCCTATCCAGATCAACTGAAGTGATAGTGAGTCCTCCTCCAATTCATTCCCTACCAATTTTCGTATCATCGGCAAATTTGCAAATGTTGTACTCAAACCTGAATCTAAATCATTTATATATATTATAAACAACAGAGGGCCCAAGACAGAGCCTTGAGGCACTCCACTACAACATTTTCCCACTCTGACTTGACTCCATTTATACTAACTCTCTGTTCCTTTGGTATAGCCATGCCCTATCCAGCTTAATATAGCACCCCCAATACCATAGCCTCTATCTTTTAATCAGTCTTTCATGTGGCACTGTATCAAAAGCTTTGCTAAAGTCAAGGTACACAACACACAATCCTTACCACTATCAACTGCCTCAACTATGCTAGAATAAAAAATAACAATTTGTTAAACATGAACGGCCATTTATAAAACCATGTTGCGACTCAATTATTAATTTATGTTTTTCAAGATGAAGACGAATTTTTTTTGCTATTATAGATTCGAGTAACTTTCCCACAATAGACGTTAGGCTAATGGTCGATAGTTAGACGCAAGTGATCTATCTCCTTTCTTAAAAAACTGGTATCACATTAGCAACTTTCCAAAACTCTGGCACTCGCTGCTGACTCTATTGATTATTAAATATGATTGACAGTGGGTCACAAAGCTACTCTGCATTCTTTCAGCAACGAGATAGAGACTTCGAAGTATTTACCTCAAATATCTCCACCTCCCAAGGGCGCCAGATTAGTGAGGGGTTACTCAAGCATTTTTCATCAAGCCACGTCAATGTGAGAAAACTCGTGTCTATGCTATAAGCACATACTTGCATGAACCACAAGAGAAGATTAACAATCTTTAGACAACACCCACCAGTGGGACTCGAACCCAGAAAGAAAGCACAACTATCTTCCAATAGCTGCCATAACTAGTATGCCTTAACCCACTACACCAAGTCAGACCCTTAAAGAGATAGAGACTTCGAAGTATTTACCTCAAATCTCCCACTCCCAGGGCGCCAGATTAGTGAGGGGTTACTCAAGCATTTTTCATCAAGCCACTGTCAATGTGGGAGAACTCGTGTCTATGCTATAAGCACATACTTGCATGAACCACAAGAGAAGATTAACAATCTTTAGACAACACCCACCATGGGACTCGAACCCAGAAAGCACAACTATCTTCCAATAGCTGCCATAAAGTATGCCTTAACCCACTACACCAAGTCAGACCCTTAAAAGAGATAGAGACTTCGAAGTATTTACCTCAATATCTCCACCTCCCAAGGGCGCCAGATTAGTGAGGGGTTACTCAAGCATTTTTCATCAAGCCACTGTCAATGTAGGAGAACTCGTGTCTATGCTATAAGCACATACTTGCATGAACCACAAAGAAGATTAACAATCTTTAGACAACACCCACCAGTGGACTCGAACCCAGAAAGCACAACTATCTTCCAATAGCTGCCATAACTAGTATGCCTTAACCCACTACACCAAGTCAGACCCTAAAAGAGATAGAGACTTCGAAGTATTTACCTCAAATATCTCCACCTCCCAGGGCGCCAGATTAGTGAGGGTTACTCAAGCATTTTTCATCAAGCACTGTCAATGTGGGAGAACTCGTGTCTATGCTATAAGCACATACTTGCATGAACCACAAGAGAAGATTAACAATCTTTAGACAACACCCACCAGTGGGACTCGAACCAGAAAGCACACTATCTTCCAATAGCTGCCATAACTAGTATGCCTTAACCCACTACACCAAGTCAGACCCTTAAAAGAGATAGAGACTTCGAAGTATTTACCTCAAATATCTCCACCTCCCAAGGGCGCCAGATTAGTGAGGGGTACTCAAGCATTTTTCATCAAGCCACTGTCAATGTGGAGAACTCGTGTCTATGCTATAAGCACATACTTGCATGAACCACAAGAGAAGATTAACAATCTTTAGACAACACCCACAGTGGGACTCGAACCCAGAAAGCACAACTATCTTCCAATAGCTGCCATAACTAGTATGCCTTAACCCACTACACCAAGTCAGACCCTTAAAAGAGATAGAGACTTCGAAGTATTACCTCAAATATCTCCACCTCCCAAGGGGCGCCAGATTAGTGAGGGGTTACTCAAGCATTTTCATCAAGCCACTGTCAATGTGGGAGAAACTCGTGTCTATGCTATAAGCACATACTTGCATGAACCACAAGAGAAGATTAACAATCTTTAGACAAACCCACCAGTGGGACTCACCCAGAAAGCACAATTCCAATAGCTGCCAAATAGTATGCCTTAACCCACTACACAAAGTCAGACCCTTAAAAGAGATAGAGGATTCGAAGTATTTACCTCAAATTACACCATCCCAAGGGCGCCAGATTAGTGAGGGGTTATACTCAAGCTTTTTCATCAAGCCACTGTCAATGTGGGAGAACTGTGTCTATGCTATAAGCACATACTTGCATGAACCACAAGAGAAGATTAACAATTTTAGACAACACCCACCCTGGGACTCGAACCCAGAAAGCACAACTATCTTCCAATAGCTGCCAAACTAGTATGCCTTAACCACTACACCAAGTCAGACCCTTAAAAGAGATAGAGACTTCGAAGTATTTACCTCAAATATCTCCACCTCCCAAGGGCGCCAGATTAGTGAGGGGTTACTCAAGCATTTTTCATCAAGCCACTGTCAATGTGGGAGAACTCGTGTCTATGCTATAAGCACATACTTGCATGAACCACAAGAGAAGATTAACAATCTTTAGACAACACCCACCAGTGGGACTCGAACCCAGAAAGCACAACTATCTTCCAATAGCTGCCATAACTAGTATGCCTTAACCCACTACACCAAGTCAGACCCTTAAAAGAGATAGAGACTTCGAAGTATTTACCTCAAATATCTCCACCTCCCAAGGCGCCAGATTAGTGAGGGTCACTCAAGCATTTTTCATCAAGCCACTGTCAATGTGGGAGAACTCGTGTCTATGCTATAAGCACATACTTGCATGAACCACAAGAGAAGATTAACAATCTTTAGACAACACCCACCAGTGGGACTCGAACCCAGAAAGCACAACTATCTTCCAATAGCTGCCATAACTAGTATGCCTTAACCCACTACACCAAGTCAGACCCTTAAAAGAGATAGAGACTTCGAAGTATTTACCTCAAATATCTCCACCTCCCAAGGGCGCCAGATTAGTGAGGGGTCACTCAAGCATTTTTCATCAAGCCACTGTCAATGTGGGAGAACTCGTGTCTATGCTATAAGCACATACTTGCATGAACCACAAGAGAAGATTAACAATCTTTAGACAACACCCACCAGTGGGACTCGAACCCAGAAAGCACAACTATCTTCCAATAGCTGCCATAACTAGTATGCCTTAACCCACTACACCAAGTCAGACCCTTAAAAGAGATAGAGACTTCGAAGTATTTACCTCAAATATCTCCACCTCCCAAGGGCGCCAGATTAGTGAGGGGTCACTCAAGCATTTTTCATCAAGCCACTGTCAATGTGGGAGAACTCGTGTCTATGCTATAAGCACATACTTGCATGAACCACAAGAGAAGATTAACAATCTTTAGACAACACCCACCAGTGGGACTCGAACCCAGAAAGCACAACTATCTTCCAATAGCTGCCATAACTAGTATGCCTTAACCCACTACACCAAGTCAGACCCTTAAAAGAGATAGAGACTTCGAAGTATTTACCTCAAATATCTCCACCTCCCAAGGGCGCCAGATTAGTGAGGGGTCACTCAAGCATTTTTCATCAAGCCACTGTCAATGTGGGAGAACTCGTGTCTATGCTATAAGCACATACTTGCATGAACCACAAGAGAAGATTAACAATCTTTAGACAACACCCACCAGTGGGACTCGAACCCAGAAAGCACAACTATCTTCCAATAGCTGCCATAACTAGTATGCCTTAACCCACTACACCAAGTCAGACCCTTAAAAGAGATAGAGACTTCGAAGTATTTACCTCAAATATCTCCACCTCCCAAGGGCGCCAGATTAGTGAGGGGTCACTCAAGCATTTTTCATCAAGCCACTGTCAATGTGGGAGAACTCGTGTCTATGCTATAAGCACATACTTGCATGAACCACAAGAGAAGATTAACAATCTTTAGACAACACCCACCAGTGGGACTCGAACCCAGAAAGCACAACTATCTTCCAATAGCTGCCATAACTAGTATGCCTTAACCCACTACACCAAGTCAGACCCTTAAAAGAGATAGAGACTTCGAAGTATTTACCTCAAATATCTCCACCTCCCAAGGGCGCCAGATTAGTGAGGGGTCACTCAAGCATTTTTCATCAAGCCACTGTCAATGTGGGAGAACTCGTGTCTATGCTATAAGCACATACTTGCATGAACCACAAGAGAAGATTAACAATCTTTAGACAACACCCACCAGTGGGACTCGAACCCAGAAAGCACAACTATCTTCCAATAGCTGCCATAACTAGTATGCCTTAACCCACTACACCAAGTCAGACCCTTAAAAGAGATAGAGACTTCGAAGTATTTACCTCAAATATCTCCACCTCCCAAGGGCGCCAGATTAGTGAGGGGTCACTCAAGCATTTTTCATCAAGCCACTGTCAATGTGGGAGAACTCGTGTCTATGCTATAAGCACATACTTGCATGAACCACAAGAGAAGATTAACAATCTTTAGACAACACCCACCAGTGGGACTCGAACCCAGAAAGCACAACTATCTTCCAATAGCTGCCATAACTAGTATGCCTTAACCCACTACACCAAGTCAGACCCTTAAAAGAGATAGAGACTTCGAAGTATTTACCTCAAATATCTCCACCTCCCAAGGGCGCCAGATTAGTGAGGGGTCACTCAAGCATTTTTCATCAAGCCACTGTCAATGTGGGAGAACTCGTGTCTATGCTATAAGCACATACTTGCATGAACCACAAGAGAAGATTAACAATCTTTAGACAACACCCACCAGTGGGACTCGAACCCAGAAAGCACAACTATCTTCCAATAGCTGCCATAACTAGTATGCCTTAACCCACTACACCAAGTCAGACCCTTAAAAGAGATAGAGACTTCGAAGTATTTACCTCAAATATCTCCACCTCCCAAGGGCGCCAGATTAGTGAGGGGTCACTCAAGCATTTTTCATCAAGCCACTGTCAATGTGGGAGAACTCGTGTCTATGCTATAAGCACATACTTGCATGAACCACAAGAGAAGATTAACAATCTTTAGACAACACCCACCAGTGGGACTCGAACCCAGAAAGCACAACTATCTTCCAATAGCTGCCATAACTAGTATGCCTTAACCCACTACACCAAGTCAGACCCTTAAAGAGATAGAGACTTCGAAGCATTTACCTCAAATATCTCCACCTCCCAAGGGCGCCAGATTAGTGAGGGGTCACTCAAGCATTTTTCATCAAGCCACTGTCAATGTGGGAGAACTCGTGTCTATGCTATAAGCACATACTTGCATGAACCACAAGAGAAGATTAACAATCTTTAGACAACACCCACCAGTGGGACTCGAACCCAGAAAGCACAACTATCTTCCAATAGCTGCCATAACTAGTATGCCTTAACCCACTACACCAAGTCAGACCCTTAAAGAGATAGAGACTTCGAAGCATTTACCTCAAATATCTCCACCTCCCAAGGGCGCCCTTGGGAGGTGGGATATTTGAGGTAAATGCTTCGAAGTCTCTATCTCTTTTAAGGGTCTGACTTGGTGTAGTGGGTTAAGGCATACTAGTTATGGCAGCTATTGGAAGATAGTTGTGCTTTCTGGGTTCGAGTCCCACTGGTGGGTGTTGTCTAAAGATTGTTAATCTTCTCTTGTGGTTCATGCAAGTATGTGCTTATAGCATAGACACGAGTTCTCCCACATTGACAGTGGCTTGATGAAAAATGCTTGAGTGACCCCTCACTAATCTGGCGCCCTTGGGAGGTGGAGATATTTGAGGTAAATACTTCGAAGTCTCTATCTCTTTTAAGGGTCTGACTTGGTGTAGTGGGTTAAGGCATACTAGTTATGGCAGCTATTGGAAGATAGTTGTGCTTTCTGGGTTCGAGTCCCACTGGTGGGTGTTGTCTAAAGATTGTTAATCTTCTCTTGTGGTTCATGCAAGTATGTGCTTATAGCATAGACACGAGTTCTCCCACATTGACAGTGGCTTGATGAAAAATGCTTGAGTGACCCCTCACTAATCTGGCGCCCTTGGGAGGTGGAGATGTTTGAGGTAAATACTTCGAAGTCTCTATCTCTTTTAAGGGTCTGACTTGGTGTAGTGGGTTAAGGCATACTAGTTATGGCAGCTATTGGAAGATAGTTGTGCTTTCTGGGTTCGAGTCCCACTGGTGGGTGTTGTCTAAAGATTGTTAATCTTCTCTTGTGGTTCATGCAAGTATGTGCTTATAGCATAGACACGAGTTCTCCCACATTGACAGTGGCTTGATGAAAAATGCTTGAGTGACCCCTCACTAATCTGGCGCCCTTGGGAGGTGGAGATATTTGAGGTAAATACTTCGAAGTCTCTATCTCTTTTAAGGGTCTGACTTGGTGTAGTGGGTTAAGGCATACTAGTTATGGCAGCTATTGGAAGATAGTTGTGCTTTCTGGGTTCGAGTCCCACTGGTGGGTGTTGTCTAAAGATTGTTAATCTTCTCTTGTGGTTCATGCAAGTATGTGCTTATAGCATAGACACGAGTTCTCCCACATTGACAGTGGCTTGATGAAAAATGCTTGAGTGACCCCTCACTAATCTGGCGCCCTTGGGAGGTGGAGATATTTGAGGTAAATACTTCGAAGTCTCTATCTCTTTTAAGGGTCTGACTTGGTGTAGTGGGTTAAGGCATACTAGTTATGGCAGCTATTGGAAGATAGTTGTGCTTTCTGGGTTCGAGTCCCACTGGTGGGTGTTGTCTAAAGATTGTTAATCTTCTCTTGTGGTTCATGCAAGTATGTGCTTATAGCATAGACACGAGTTCTCCCACATTGACAGTGGCTTGATGAAAAATGCTTGAGTGACCCCTCACTAATCTGGCGCCCTTGGGAGGTGGAGATATTTGAGGTAAATACTTCGAAGTCTCTATCTCTTTTAAGGGTCTGACTTGGTGTAGTGGGTTAAGGCATACTAGTTATGGCAGCTATTGGAAGATAGTTGTGCTTTCTGGGTTCGAGTCCCACTGGTGGGTGTTGTCTAAAGATTGTTAATCTTCTCTTGTGGTTCATGCAAGTATGTGCTTATAGCATAGACACGAGTTCTCCCACATTGACAGTGGCTTGATGAAAAATGCTTGAGTGACCCCTCACTAATCTGGCGCCCTTGGGAGGTGGAGATATTTGAGGTAAATACTTCGAAGTCTCTATCTCTTTTAAGGGTCTGACTTGGTGTAGTGGGTTAAGGCATACTAGTTATGGCAGCTATTGGAAGATAGTTGTGCTTTCTGGGTTCGAGTCCCACTGGTGGGTGTTGTCTAAAGATTGTTAATCTTCTCTTGTGGTTCATGCAAGTATGTGCTTATAGCATAGACACGAGTTCTCCCACATTGACAGTGGCTTGATGAAAAATGCTTGAGTGACCCCTCACTAATCTGGCGCCCTTGGGAGGTGGAGATGTTTGAGGTAAATATTCGAAGTCTCTATCTCTTTTAAGGGTCTGACTTGGTGTAGTGGGTTAAGGCATACTAGTTATGGCAGCTTTGGAAGATAGTTGTGCTTTCTGGGTTCGAGTCCCACTGGTGGGTGTTGTCTAAAGATTGTTAATCTTCTCTTGTGGTTCATGCAAGTATGTGCTTATAGCATAGACACGAGTTCTCCCACATTGACAGTGGCTTGATGAAAAATGCTTGAGTGACCCCTCACTAATCTGGCGCCCTTGGGAGGTGGAGATGTTTGAGGTAAATACTTCGAAGTCTCTATCTCTTTTAAGGGTCTGACTTGGTGTAGTGGGTTAAGGCATACTAGTTATGGCAGCTATTGGAAGATAGTTGTGCTTTCTGGGTTCGAGTCCCACTGGTGGGTGTTGTCTAAAGATTGTTAATCTTCTCTTGTGGTTCATGCAAGTATGTGCATATATATATATATATATATATATATATATATATATATATATATATATATATATATATATATATATATATATATATGTGTGTGTGTGTGTGTGTGTATACATATGTATATGTTGGCTGTTACGTGTTGTAACTGAACAGTGTGCTTTAAAACTGAATAATTTGCTTTGTATTCGCTTATGCTGTATTACATTGTTAATTTATTTTTGGCATTTTTGTATATTGCTTTTCTTTGTGTTTATGCATTTTTTGTAATTGGTCTTTGTTTTTGTATTATGTGTCCGGCCATTTGGTCTGTATGCCTTAGGTGTGATGTTTAGTGGGGCGTTTTGGGAAAT
>WNGS01024448.1:0-14632 GCA_020271785.1 Procambarus virginalis | reverse complement strand
AGTTACATCTTTTGACTCACATCCTCATCTATGCCGGTGCAGAGCATGCCATTTATATTCTAAAACCAGCTAACACTTTTATCTTCCGGTGGTATGCTTGTCTCTTACATCAGCAATTATTCATATTCCTACATGCATTATTTGTCCTTCACAACTCAGCATCCTTGCTCATCTCAATAATTGTTTCATTTTCACTCATCGAGAATGATTTATCTCAGTCCAAGATATCACTCATAAGTATCCAGATCACTAATCATCATGATCAGCTTTCTCACCAACAAATACCATTTACTTTTTCAACGCAATTCAGTCATTATCATTTTATTCTTCTCCTGTAAATTTTTCCCCTCCGCCCCAAAATCAACTCGTTGTCCTGCAACCTCAAATATGCTAAATACATAATGTTAACAGAGTGAGTACATTTCACAGTGTTTCTCGATTCACGCAACAGCCTTCCCTACATAAACGCAACGGTTACGCTTAAATCATCAGAAACGTTACAGGGTATTACTATCTAGAGCACCTGAGGGAATCTCACGCTAAGTGGCAATCTGTAAGTGTGGTGTACAAAGCTGATCAACAGGAGGTGGTGTAAATAAGCTCTACCATCTGCACTGAGCGGTCGGGGGTACGTAATGTCGAGAAAGGAGTACAAAGATTACAAAAAGGGTACATATATCAAACAGAGCAGTACATATGAGTGGGACAGAGGGATACCGAAGGCCATGCAGATGGTAAGAGTATTAACGAGAAGTATCGCTTAATATCAACCTAGAGGAAATCAGAAACTATCAACCTACGAGGGGTACATAATGTGGGATCATGTGACGAGAGGGTAACGGACATGTCAAAAAGAATGGGTCAAAGTTTTTAATGGAGGGGGGTAAGAGCCATTATTATTCAACTAGATCCCTTTGGGAGGACCCGTGTACCGCATCATTAGCTTACAACTAGAGTCAGCCGTTCGTTGTCGTTAATATCTAGTACAGTGCCGACGTCACATACACAGGGTCACACTAGCCCGGGTATTATATCAAGCGCAGGACTGTGGTGGGTACAAGTAATGGTAAAAGAGGGGGTAAGATTAAAACACAACATGAGTCCGGGTTACAATAATGACCAACTTGGAGTACTAATCTGGATTAACCGTGGAAGGTACAAGAATATCAACAGAGGGGTAGCTAATATCAACAAATGAGCTAGTATTGATAATGAACGAGAGGTAATAATTATCAACAGATCGTGCGTACCGAAGTAATAAAAGAGTTGTATGTATGCCTACTGACCAGAATTCATCTATAAAATCACGTGCACGGGCGTGGTGTTTTGCATTGGTCGATCAGACGTGTCGTCATCAATATCAACAGAAGAAACACTACAGGATTTCGACCACAGGGGGTTACACATATATCCAATCGGCAGAGAGTGAATATCAATTTCTAACATGAATGGTATTTTATAATGTCAACAGTAGAAGGAATAATTATTCTAACCCAGAATGGCTGTATATAATCAACAGAGGAAGTTACTGTAATATGATTAGTGGGCTAGTACCAATACATTTATTAACAAAGAGGTACATGATATCAACAGAAGGGAACATAATATCACCGGGGAGGTCCATAATATCAACAGACGGTATGTAATCCCGTAGTCACAGATAGTAATAATATCAACAGAGGGTACTTAATATTCATCAGATCCGTGGTATTGTAATTCGCTGAAAAATGGTAACAATCTAGCTGAACAGAACGTACATATTATATCGACACAGTAGGGGCTACATACACCTCAAGTCTCAGATGAGAACATAGTATCAACAGAGGGGTACATAAACATCCAAGATGATTGTCTCCTACATTTAATGTTTCATAAGATTGGGGTCTGGTATATCAACAAGAGGAGTACATAATAATTAAAATTGGGGTACAAAATATCACTACGTAGGGCACGCATATGAATACCTGGTCCATTGTTAATTTCTCCAACTGGACCCAATTCATAATATCATCATCGGGGACTACATAAATATAACAGGGTTCTATGGTGTGACACAATATTAATCTAGAGTTGAGGAACAAATATCAACCAGTGGGGTACATAATTTTAACACCCACACGTGAGGTACTTTATGTCACGGGTCTGTGGTTTCAACAAAACAACCTAATCCACAGAGGGTTTAACATAATATGAACAAGGAGTACGTATACAACTTAGAGGTACATGAAAGCATGCCTATAATGGTATAGGGGTAAAATCAAACAGAGTGGATACATACCAACATAGCGTTACAGAATGTTGAATAGAGGAGTACTCTTGTATGAACACGAATTGAAACTAAGAATGTTTGTCAACCAGCAGAGTACACTAATACCAATAGCAGATGAGAGTACATCAATATCAACACGCCGGGCAATGGAATGTCACAGGATACATATGTTAACATGAAGCGTCCATGAAGTAATTCACATAATAGGGTCATAATGTCAACAAAAGAGAGTGCATATCAACCCTACATGCTTAACATAGGGGGTCCATGAATTCTGAATCAAAGGGCGACATAATGTCAATACAGCGGGAGTGTCATATAGTCCGTCCACCATAGTGGATACAAATGGTTAGACACAGGAGGTAATATGCATAGGTGTTACACGCACAATATATTAACAAAATGGTACATAATGACAACAGAGGTGTATACATTATCAACAGATTGGTGCAGACAGTCAACATAAAGATCTTGTTCTTCACAAACCAGCGCTGATGCGCTGATGTGATTAGCGGTGAAGCTCTTCAGTCTTTATCATTAACGTGGGGGCAGGAAAGTCATTATCATTAACCTGGGGGCAGGAAAGTCTTTATACACCGTGGGAGCAGGAAAGTCTATTCATCACACTGGGAGCAGAAAAGTCTATCAACACCGTAGTAGCAGGAAAGTGAAGTCTTCGAGAACTGAACTTCTGACACAAATGCAATTCATCCTTCATGAGTTACAATACACATACAGAGAAATATATGTATATCCAAAGTGTATAATGCTCCTATCGTTTGCCTGAAAACACTGTTTGTGTGAAGGACCTGACTGAATGACAGTACACCGTGCCCCATCTTTGCTTAACCCATCCTCACTTTTTCTTCTTTTGCTTGGCGTAAATGAAAACCATCTACAAGTAACCAGCAAATAATCAAATATTGCAATTACCAAGTGGTCCTGGGTATTCCAAACATATATTAGGAATGGGATTGCTTTTATTAGGATAGAAAGGATTTTTGGTGTGCTGGTAATTCTGCTGCTTTTTGGTTGCAGACCTTTTAAAATATAAAGAGCAAAACAGTGTGCATGGATCAGTCACAATACCGTAGCGCCTGAAGCAACAGATTGTTTTTGCATTTACCAGGAATTCCTCAGTTTTCCAGCTCCCTGGAAGTATTGACTCTCTGTTAATTGATGCGCGGTACCTAAAACTGGTAGATTGGCAGTATGTTGACCCCCCGACGATTTTTTGTCAGTTCATTAACGGACTATCTGCAAGCGTAATAAGTTCAGTATGCAACGCGATATGCCGTTTGACATGCATGTGAACAGCTAGTGTTTCCCACGCCTATGTTGTCTACGGTATTCTCATAACTGTGGTTCGATTGGATAAAAATAGTTAACAGGCCCGTAGCGCAGGAGGCACAATCTCATGCACCAGAGTCTCTGCCTTGTACTCCATAAGCTGGGCACCACTCTGCCCCTACGGGAAATCTTCGACAAGCACCATATTTAACCAATAAAGGTTCAAAGCCTGTTTTTTTTGCATTTTATTTTCTTCTTCCAAATATGTGTAATTCGAACCTCAGATGACAACACGGTTTTCATTTCCACTCTCGGGTTCCCTAGTGCCTGTTTATCACTGTGGCATCGAGTTCCAAGTGCCAAGACCTTAGGACAGGTATGCAAGGGATGGAAGGCAGGAGCGAGGATGCAGAAATCTTGGGATAGGAACTGGAGACGACTCGAAGAGGGGAGAAAAAGATCGATGGCCCAACCACCGTGGATAAGAATTGCAGCTGAAGCTGCGGTTTGGTGGTAGGGTGGAGATCTCACGGTTGCTCGCTGATGTGTCTTACACATGGTCAGAGCTTTCTCGTTCGCAGGTGTGGGGTGTTGTTCGTCTACATTTCGTCATGGTCCTTCTGTGTTGCTTCCGGAGTGTGAAAGGGATGATTTCATCCAGGGACTCTAGATCGTCGGGTCTTTGTTCTTCCTGAGCTCTTTGGCTCGGTCTGTTAGTCTAGACTGCGGCAGTTGTCATGGGTGGCTTTGCCGTTCGTTGGAATGGTAGTTTTCCAGAAGGAAATTCATTGCAGGTTGAACAGTTCACTTCCCGCGGGCGGAGGAGATGTGTTGAAGTAGCCAAACCAAGACTGTTCCTCATGCTCCTGAGGGAACCCGGCCTTGACTCAAACAGGCCGAGGCGGTGAATTCTTGATGGTTGAGTTCTTGCAGGTTTAATTGTTCACCCGCAAGGTTCTGTCGTGGAAGATGTACTAGTTAGTGGGTACAGCGACACGAGAGGTGGAACTGATGGCTACTTGTGTTTTGCGATGGATGAGAAGGAAGAGGCGTCGGCGTATGGGGTGACTATGTGAACAGTTTGCAGGAGGAGCGGCGCGTTGTAGCTGTAACAGGAAACATTGTATACGTCCCGCTCGCTACAGCACGACGGTGGCGCCTCCACTAGTGATGACTCCGGCGACTTATCGATCTGGAGCACTAAGAACTTTATAGGCAGAAATACAAGTGTGTGAATGTAAGCATAAGTCGGTGGGGCGGGTGGTGTAGACTTCATCAGCCGCACGTTGAAGTCCATAGTGGTAGTTGTACCTATTCATCGCTTGAAAAGAAATTATTCAGAATTCTTCTCCCTCTCATATTCTTCGAGTTTATTGCCATCAATCATAAGTTGACTTGGCTGTTGCTAGCTCCAGCGGAGGATGGTAGCGCTAGAGTCCATTGTCCAGATTGAACAATAGTGATCAGCTGACCAGAGTCTACATTTCTGAATTCGCTGTTGACATTTGCTGGTGTGGTGGGAGGCCTTGGTTGACGTAGAATCTTTCCATCTTCACTAGGTATGGTGAAAGGTGGATACCTTCCACCATACCTAGTGAAGGACTATTTCCTTCACTAGTAAAATTGTGGTGAAATTTTAAGAAAAACTCCCTGAAAATTTCAGGCAAGGACTATTTCCTTGTCCTTGCACTCCTCCCAAGAAATATTTCTTGCAATATTTATTGCATAACTCTATAATGCTCACGTCGAGCGCTCCACCCGTGGTGGAGGAGAGATCTAGGAACCTCATCAATACTCACCTCGAGCGCTCCACCCGTGGTGGAGGAGAGATCTAGGAAGCCTCATCAATGCTCACGTCGAGCGCTCCACCCGTGGTGGAGGGGAGCTCTAGGAAGCCTCATCAATGCTCAAGTCGAGCGCTCCACCCGTAGTGGAGGGGAGTTCTAGGAAGCCTCATCAATGCTCACGTCGAGCGCTCCACCCGTGGTGGAGGGGAGTTCCAGGAAGCCTCATCAATGCTCACACACGTTATTGCAGACCAGTCATAAAGAATAACAACAAATATATTTCGATCATCACTAGCAATATATCACTATTTCCGTGTCCTTGCACTCCTTCCATGAAATATCTCTTGCAATATTTTAATGCATCACTCCGTGGATTTATTGCTCTTAAATAATTCACAGAAGAGACTTGCTACTATCACTTTTACGATGAGCAGCAACTCAGAGTTCCGACTATGGCTGAGTGATGTAAGTATAAGTATTTAAGTAAATTGTGGTAAGGTGGACTGTTAGCTGAGCCTGCTAAACTCTCGTTTTCCAGCAGACACCTGGATGATATTCCAGCAGACACCTGGATGGTCTTGCAACAGACACCTGGATTGTGTTCCAGCAGACACCTGGATTGTGTTCCAGAAGATACCTGGATTGTGTTCCAGCAGACACCTAGATTGTGTTCCAGCAGACACCTGGATGATGTTCCAGCAGACACCTGGAGGGGTGTGCCAGCAGACACCTGGGTGGTGCTCCAGCATACACCTGGATTGTGTTCCAGCAGACACCTGGATGGTGTTCCAGCAGACACCTGGATGGTGTTCCAGCAGAAACCTGGATGATGTTCCAGCAGACACCTGGATGGTGTTCCAGCAGACACCTGGATGGTGTTTGAAAATTTTGTAAAGAAGGATAATTTATATGAGAATTTTGAGAGGATGAGAAAGCTTCATGTGTACACACATGTGGCACAGATTTTCCACGGGTCCTCGTGAATCTATATCCCCCATAGACATAGTGAGTGTATAGTGTCATAAATTGCAATTTAAATTTATACAACGAAAGTGCTCATGAGCCTCTAGGAGCAGGCTTTAGATGAGCTGAGGTAGGATAACAGATCTTTTTTTTTTGCAGTTTCACTACATACGTCCTTTAACAGCCATCATGAACTCTAATCTTAGTTTAAAAAAAAAGTGAAGTTGTATTTCGGAGGTTGAGAAGCAGTTGGTTCTATATATGAAAACTCTCATGAAGTGGTTGAACAGTCAGACTGTCTAGAAGAGACATAAGTGGAAGCACCAAGCTCTACCTGAGTCTTTGGTGGAGTTGAGCATTGTCTCTCGTGTTGTATGTGGTTGGTGAGTATTTTAAGTTGACACTTGCATGTAAAGAGCCCATTTGACAAGTTAATGGTGTTGAGGAAGTTAAAGTTTAGTCCTGGCTGTTCGTGAATTATATTTTTCTTTTAACGTTCATTTGTGCTATTTCAATTTCTCTTCGGCAAAAAGAAAATTATACTGTAATTGCCTGTGATAGCAATTAGAGTATAATTTAGAACAGAAAATGGCATATTTTCCCCAGTTTTGTATAGCCCCTGTTATGTAAAACATACAATTTTGATAATTTGACTGAAAGATAGACACGTGAGACTTCCAGTTGAGTTGCTTGTCAAGAACTTCAAAAAAAGGATGTATACACCTTGTTTATCAGTTTATTCACACTGAGAGTTTACTGAAGCCCTGGACAGTGTACAGGACAAAAGATTACTTGCTGTCTGGTCAGTGAGCTATTGGTGTGGACTTAACAACCCTCCCCAGACTGACAGCCTAATAGCGTGCATAAAACTTAACCCAAGGAGCTGGTGTGAGGACTCAGGCTACTGTTGTCTCGATAGAAAGTTGTTCTTGTAAACTGGGTTACAGACACATTTAAAGCTTTATGCGGACTAATCATTAGAGCGGATTTAATAAGGTTTTTAAGGTTTCGTATTGTCATAAAATGCAAGAAAATTTAGAATACAATAATTATGCTACTTTCTGATTACATTGGTTGTGTGTGGATAGACAAGCAGGAGGGTTACTGTGTGTGGATAGACAAGCAGGAGGGTTACTGTGTGTGGATAGACAAGCAGGAGGGTTACTGTGTGTGGATAGACAAGCAAGAGGGTTACTGTGTGTGGATAGGCAGGCAGGAGGGTTACTGTGTATTCACCTAGTACTCACCTAGTTGTGCTAGCGGGGTTGAGCTCTGGCTCTTTGGTCCAGCCTCTCAACTGTCAATCAACAGGTGTACAGATTCCTGAGCCTATTGGGCTCTATCATATCTACACTTGAAACTGTGTATGGAGTCAGCCTCCACCACATTACTTCCTAATGCATTCCATTTGTCAACCACTCTGACACTAAAAAAGTTCTTTCTAATATCTCTGTGGTTCATTTGGGCACTCAGTTTCCACCTGTGTCCCCTAGTGCACGTGCCCCTTGTGTTAAATAGCCTGTCTTTATCAACCCTGTTGATTTCCTTGAGAATCTTGAATGTGGTGATCATGTCCCCCCTAACTCTCCTTCTTCCAACGAAGTGAGGTTTAATTCCCGTAGTCTCTCCTCGTAGCTCATACATCTCAGCTCGGCTACTAGTCTGGTGGTAAACCTTTGAACCTTTTCCAGGATAGTCTTATGCGTGACTAGATATGGACTCCATGCTGAAGCCGCATACTCCAGGATTGGTCTGACATATGTGGTATATAATGTTCTGAAAGATTCCTCACACAAGTTTCTAAAGACCGTTCTTATGTTAGCCAACCTGGCATATGCTGCTGATGTTATCCTCTTGATATGAGCTTCAGGGGACAGGTCTGGCGTGATATCAACCCCCAGGTCTTTCTCTCTCTCTGACTCTTGAAGTATTTCATCTCCCAAGTGATACCTTGTATCTGGTCTCCTGCTTCCTACCCCTATCTTCATTACATTACATTTGCTTGGGTTAAACTCTAACAGCCATTTGTTCGACCATTCCTGCAGTTTGTCCAGGTCTTCTTGAAGCCTCAAGCTGTCCTAATCCTTCTCATAATTTTGGCGTCGTCAGCAAACATTGAGAGGAACGAGTCTATACCCTCTGGGACATCATTTACGTATATCAGAAACAGGACAGGTCCAAGTACAGAGCCCTGTGGGACTCCACTGGTGACTTCACGCCATTCTGAGGTCTCACCCCTCACTATAACTCTCTGCTTCCTATTGCTTAGGTACTCCATTATCCACTGGAGCGCCCTAACAGTTACTCCTGCCTGTTTCTCCAGCTGATGCATCAACCTTTTATGGGGTACTGTGTCAAAGGCTTTCCGACAGTCCAAAAAAATGCAGTCCGCCCATCCTTCTCTTTCTTGCTTAATCTTTGTCACCTGATCGTAGAATTCTATCAAGCCTGTAAGGCAAGATTTACCCTCCCTGAACCCATGTTGCTGAGTTGTCACGAAGTCTCTTCTCTCCAGATGTGTTACCAGTTTTTTCTCACAATCTTCTCCATCACCTTGTGTGGATAGGCAGGCAGGAGGGTTACTGTTTGTGGATAGGCAGGCAGGGGGTGGGGGTTACAGTGTGTGGATAGTGTCATGTTTTCCACTTTCCTTACAAAGGATATATGACCCGTGGGTTGTTCCCGCGGGTCTTCGCTCCCCTGTACCTGGGCGCCACTGCTCGCTCTGGGCCCCCTAGTCTACCAAGGGCTGAGACACTACCTATGCCCCGGCCTTGCACCCCTAGCGAGTGGGGAATCCAACCTTACCTCTGTTACTCTCGGTTGAATTTGCCCGCCGTGACACTGGGAAAATACACAGGTAAACCCTTACCTCTTTACTCTCCCATTCAAGGTCGCCAGCTGGGTGCTTGTATTCGTGTCCCAATGGTCTTGTTAATTGTCACAAACCAAGGACTCAATGTCAGATGTAAGGCAGTGCAATATAAATGACTTACTTAAATAGCCCTAGAGATGGAAGACTGATTTAAACACATTGGTAAAATTGATGACAAGTTTACTGAAGAAAACTACATTTGATCTGCATGGTAAATAATATATGTTGAACTGTCTGGCGGCGGCAAGACTCCTCACCCGCCTCTGGCAACACAGTCAGCTGGACGATTGAAAAGCTCGCTCCTGGCCTCTTGAAACCAGCCACTTCCTCTAGTTTTCAAAAAATGTCACTTCGCCCACACACACACACACACACACACACACACATACACACACACACACACACACACACACACACACACATACACACACACACACACACACACACACACACACACACACACACACATTTCTCGAGGGTAAGGGAGGTGGTCACGTTGCGCCGCGCTTGCCAATAAGGCTTTATATCTCGGTGTGGTAAAAATCCAGGCAGTATATCTCCTTTTAATTGACTTCAATAAATTAAAGTTTATCTTATTTTTTCTTAGTAGGTAAGTAATTAATTGAGTGGACTGTATGTACTTGTTAAAACTGCCTGAAATTAATCTCACACAAATTGGGGGGACAATTTGTAGCTTAAACCACTTTGTAATGGCTCCTTCTTAAACTACCAATTGTTTACCTAACTTACTTTATTGTAATATTATATCATACCACATATGGTGGTCTAATCTACTATTATTTCAATAATTATTACTAGTTATGAATACTACTACTACAATATAACAAAGGGTCTTAGCTGGACTTGTTGTATTGGCCCTGCTAAGGCTGTGTTGTTTATTGCATCAAATGGGTGTGGCCCTGTGCCTCATGGTGGCACATAATGGCGGCTGTGGGAGGCCTACAAGGCTGGCATACAGCTAGGTGCAATATGTTTATAGTTCAACACTGCTCAGCTACTTGCTGCTCCAAGTCACAATTTACCTGTTTGGGATGCAAAGAGTTAGTACATTTCCCTAAACATATCAATACAGGTATAACATGGTATGTGAGGTCTGTAAAAATGGGGTACACGTACATTTGTGGGGTGTTTCCCATATATCATAACCGCCTTAAATTTGCTATTAAACAGTGCACTAGAATAATAAACAAATACTTGGTAAGACGGATACTGCAGTACTCTTATTTGTAGTAGTGGTGTTGATATGGCAGTTTCTTAAGGTAAAGTAGGTCTCCTTTGTAGTCATTAACACAACACACACGAGCCTCCTTTGTTATTGTTTTCGTGTGAGCGTGGCGTCTGTAAGAGACGCTCTGCCTCCCTTGTTCCAATATTGTGGTTCTACTTCTAAGTTAAATTTACGTTAACAAGAGAGTCAAGCTATATTTTGGTGTTAATAATTATATTCAGTCTTATTGAACACTTTTTTATTCAATTTAGACATTAAACTGTTGTATGAACAGTGGTTTAATAATGTAAATACTGCGGCGACGTCGATGACGTCACGGAGTCTCCCATTCTCTAATTTTAAGAGGATACTGTTAAGGGAAGACTATACTATTTGTGTATGAGTGTGTCGGTTTCCCGACATAATTCCGGGGGGAAGAACACGGGTCGAAGTCCCGGTAAGGACTGCGATCACTTTATTCTTCTCCTTCAGAATTATAATGCTGCTTTAATTTGAGTTTACATTGTTGAGCTGCAGTCCTTTGGGGACGTATGTCCCGTACTGGCGTATCGGGTGCTGGAAGTCGCTGTACGTCTTCGTTCCTGGCCAGTTCTAAAGGAACTAATTTCTCTAAAGTTTTGAGAGTAGTGTTGCCTCGGCATTTTACTTTCACTATTCTCAAGATGCCCTGGCTGTCTGGATGAACAGAGACTATTTGACCTAAGGCCACTCTGAGCGTGGTCCATCACTATCCACCAGAACTATGTCACCAGGGTTCAAGTTAATTCTGTTGTAGGGGTTGTTTGCCCCGTAATGATACTCTCTCAGAGCTGTAAGGTATTCTCGAGTCCATACGTCATTCCACCGACTTATCACCCTTGATAGATGTTTGAAACGTTGAACCAAATCACTCTCTTGGACATATGAAGGATCCTCTGGTTCCTCGTCCGTAAGGGACACAAGTGTTTTGAGAGGTCTACCATACATCAAATGAGCTGGACTTAATGGTTCACGCTGCAAAACATCATCAGAGAGGTAGGTAAGTGGTCGGTTATTGACTCGTGCTTCTATCTCTATGACTACTGTTTGAAGCTCCTGCAGGTCAATCTTTTGGCGGTGTAGGGTTTTCCGTAGAGAACGTTTTACCGTACCAACCATGCGTTCATAGAAGCCTCCGTGCCATGGTGCTCTGGGAGGTATGAATTTCCAATGGCACTGCCGTTGATTTAGGGCTGTGCGTACCTTTGGGTGTGTCCAGATTTTCCTCAGACATGCTTCTCCTGCCACTAAGTTGGACCCATTGTCTGAGATCATTAACTTAGGACAGGATCTACGTGAAGCAAACCTGCGGAAAGCCTGTAAGAATGCTTCGGCACTCATATCGGGAGTCACTTCTAGATGGACTGCCCTTGTTGTGGCACAAGTAAAAAGACAGATGTAAGCTTTTACTGGTTTCTTGTCTTTAGTGCCTGTAAGTGTTAGTGCTCCTGTGAAATCTACTCCTGTAGTCTCAAAGGGACGAATATGTACGACTCGTTCCTTCGGAAGTGGAGGAGGGCCAGGATATGGACACACTCTGGCATCGTATCTCCGGCAAACAACACAGGATTTGATTATTGATTTTACTGTCTGTCTACCTTGGGGTAGCCAGTACTGTTGTCTTAAGTCTGTGAGAGTATCTAATACCCCACCATGCAGAGTGCAGTATTTGTGTATATGTAACACAATTAGTTTGCTTACTATGTGGTGACGAGGGAGCAATATTGGATTTTTTGCTTCCAATCTATGTCAGCGTGCTGTAAGCGGCCTCCGCATCTGATTATGTTATAATTGTCAGTGTCTAACCAGAGACCCAGATCACGTTGTAGCTTCTTTGGAACATTGTCAAATTCTGTCCCGAATGTGTCGATCTGAGCTCTTTTGACCCAATACCTTAGGGCATTAGGGAATTTATGCTTGATTCCTATTTTCTTTAGAAAATCAAACACTACTTGGGTGACACCTATAAGTTTGTTCAGTTCAGAGTACCGAGTAGGATCAATTACCAAAGTCCGAGGTGGTTCTGGGTTCTCAGTGGGAACAGTAACATTGGTCACAATGACTTGTGGCTTTTGTTCAGGCCACTGGTCGCTGATTAGCCACTGAGGTCCATTGAACCACATCTCTGCCTTTGTTAATTGCCGTAAAGTCAGTCCTCGGGAGAGATAGTCAGCTGGATTCTCTTTTGTGGGTACATATCTTAGTTTATACCCTGCTGACAACTCTCGTATTTCCTTAACGCGGTTACTCACGTAAGGATTCTTACTGTTATTGTTCTTAACCCACTGTAGCACTGCCTCATTATCTGACCAAACTACTGTTTCTTTAAAGTGGATGTGGCGTAAGGCCTTGATCAAATAATGAGCCAATCTTACTCCTAACAGTAAGGCTGTTAATTCCAGTTGTGGCAGTGATCTTTTCTTTAAAGGTGCCACTCTGGCCTTTGATGTGAGCAAATTGGCTTGCCCATTTGTGACCAGGTAAGCTACTGTGCCATAAGCCTTTCCTGAGGCATCACAAAATACATGTAGCTTAATTGGTTCTTTTTCATTTACTACTGTGTTCCTGGGAACTTGACAGACTCTAGGGTACTTAAATCTTTTACTAACCTTGCCATTTTTCTTGTAGGCAGGTGTTAGAAGATCATCCCAGCCTATCTTTTGTTGCCAACATTCCTGTATTATCAACTTCCCATTAATCAGTACTGGGCTTAATAGTCCTAATGGGTCGAAGGGTTTGCTGACTTGTGATAGTAATTTTCTCATTGTTAAGTTAGTGGTATCAGGCTCCACTGACTTGATTGTCAACTGATCTGTTGTCGTGTTCCATTCGACACCTAGTACCTTTGTCATCTCGGGTACCTGGTAATCGGGAAATTCAGTTGAGATCAGTTGATTTAATTTTTCATTGTTAGAGACCCAAGATTGGAGAGGCATATTGGCTCCCATTAATTCTCGATTGGCCTCATGGTATATGTCCAACAGTTTACTTTCACTGTTGGTTGTACCTTGAAAATTATCCACATACAGGTTTTTGCTAATTTCCGTCTTGTTTGGGCTATTGGACTTCTTCAAGTGCGTATCCAAGGTAGCTTGGAGCAGAAAGGAGATGACGTGGCGCCAAAAAGGACAGAGGCAAACCGGTAAGTGATTAATTCACTGTTCGGATCGTTAGGATCCTTAATCCATAGGAACTTTGTGTAGTTCCGGTCTTCTTCTTGAAGACCTACCCTAAGGAATGCCTTGCTGATGTCGGCCGTATATGCATAAGTCCCAATACGGAACTTTAACAGCACGTCGTAAAGCCTTTGTGTTAGGCTAGGGCCAGTTTGAAGACAGTCGTTTAACGAAACACTACTCGGCCTCATTTTAGCACTGCAATTAAATACTATCCGTAATGGGGTAGTTGCAGAATTCTTCTGTACACAATGATGTGGTAAGTAGTGACCTTCCTTTGGGTTATCATTTGTAACAACTTCGATAAATTTGTCATCGAGTTGCTTCTGTATTATTTCATGGTACAACTTCAAGTTCTCAGGTTGTCTTTGTAAGCGCAACACCTGTGATCTCAATTGGTTTTGTGCCATAAAATGGTTGACGGGTAGCTGAGGGTGATTCAGCTTCCATGGTAGCCTGACCCAGTATTGATTATCTCTGTATATAACTGAGTCCAGGTATTGTTTGTAAGTCCAGTCATCATCTGGGCTAGGTTGTTCAGGACAATGCCGAGAGTTGCCAGGTCCCATAACTTGTGTACAGGGGATCAAGCTCTTCCTCGGACATGTCTCTGAGTTGCAGTGGAGACTGGTCTCCTAGTCATGCAACCATTACTGGGTTGGCATGTTGGTGTTCTACAGGTGCGGGTTGGTTTAGCCGTAATACAGGGCCTGTTAGCAAATAGCCACCTGCAGATGGTAACACGTTCATACCGTGTTTGTATTCCTTTCCTTTGATAAACTTATGGTAGACATCTGATCCCATAAGGATTCCAATATTGGAAAGGTTGTCTGATGTGATTTTATCAGCCAAATGAATTCCCCTTTTTTCTAGGAATTTGGCTGTTGTCCCCAGACCATATACATACAGATCTGTTGGGAATCTATCTACTACTAGAGCTTGTACATTTTGTTCGTAACCTCCTAATCGTACTTTGGGTTGTACTACCTCGTAGACTCGGGCTCC
>WNGS01024431.1:0-11231 GCA_020271785.1 Procambarus virginalis | reverse complement strand
TGCGGTGGTGGATGCTACTAGCGACAGTGTCAGCTGGTAGTGTTAGTGGAAGACAGTAGCAACAGTGGCAGCTAGTAGTGTTAGTGGAAGACAGTAGCAACAGTGGCAGCTAGTATGTTAGTGGAAGACAGTAGCGACAGTGTCAGCTAGTAGTGTTAGTGGAAGACAGTAGCGACAGTGGGAGCTGGTAGTGTTAGAGGAAGACAGTAGCCACAGTGGCAGCTAGTAGTGTTAGTGGAAGACAGTAGTGACAGTGGCAGCTGTAGTGTTAGAGGAAGACAGTAGTGACAGTGGCAGCTAGTAGTGTTAGTGGAAGACAGTAGTGACAGTGGCAGCTGTAGTGTTAGTGGAAGACAGTAGTGACAGTGGCAGCTAGTAGTGTTAGTGGAAGACAGTAGCGACAGTGTCAGCTAGTAGTGTTAGTGGAAGACAGTAGCGACAGTGGCAGCTAGTAGTGTTAGTGGAAGACAGTAGTGACAGTGGCAGCTAGTAGTGTTAGAGGAAGACAGTAGTGACAGTGGCAGCTGTAGTGTTAGTGGAAGACAGTAGCAACAGTGGCAGCTAGTAGTGTTAGTGGAAGACAGTAGTGACAGTGGCAGCTGTAGTGTTAGTGGAAGACAGTAGCAACAGTGGCAGCTGTAGTGTTAGTGGAAGACAGTAGCCACAGTGGCAGCTAGTAGTGTTAGTGGAAGACAGTAGCGACAGTGGCAGCTAGTAGTGTTAGAGGAAGACAGTAGTGACAGTGGCAGCTGTAGTGTTAGTGGAAGACAGTAGCAACAGTGGCAGCTGGTAGTGTTAGTGGAAGACAGTAGCGACAGTGGCAGCTAGTAGTGTTAGTGGAAGACAGTAGCAACAGTGTCAGCTAGTAGTGTTAGTGGAAGACAGTAGCGACAGTGTCAGCTGGTAGTGTTAGTGGAAGACAGTAGCGACAGTGGCAGCTGGTAGTGTTAGAGGAAGACAGTAGCGACAGTGGCAGCTGTAGTGTTAGTGGAAGACAGTAGCGACAGTGGCAGCTGTAGTGTTAGTGGAAGACAGTAGCGACAGTGGCAGCTAGTAGTGTTAGTGGAAGACAGTAGCAACAGTGGCAGCTGTAGTGTTAGTGGAAGACAGTAGCGACAGTGTCAGCTAGTAGTGTTAGTGGAAGACAGTAGCGACAGTGTCAGCTAGTAGTGTTAGTGGAAGACAGTAGCAACAGTGTCAGCTAGTAGTGTTAGTGGAAGACAGTAGCAACAGTGGCAGCTAGTAGTGTTAGTGGAAGACAGTAGTGACAGTGGCAGCTGTAGTGTTAGAGGAAGACAGTAGCAACAGTGGCAGCTAGTAGTGTTAGTGGAAGACAGTAGCAACAGTGTCAGCTGTAGTGTTAGAGGAAGACAGTAGCCACAGTGGCAGCTGGTAGTGTTAGTGGAAGACAATAGCAACAGTGGCAGCTGTAGTGTTAGTGGAAGACAATAGCAACAGTGGCAGCTGGTAGTGTTAGTGGAAGACAGTAGCAACAGTGGCAGCTAGTAGTGTTAGAGGAAGACAGTAGCCACAGTGGCAGCTAGTAGTGTTAGTGGAAGACAGTAGCAACAGTGGCAGCTAGTAGTGTTAGTGGAAGACAGTAGCAACAGTGGCAGCTAGTAGTGTTAGAGGAAGACAGTAGCAACAGTGGCAGCTAGTAGTGTTAGTGGAAGACAGTAGCAACAGTGGCAGCTAGTAGTGTTAGAGGAAGACAGTAGCAACAGTGGCAGCTAGTAGTGTTAGTGGAAGACAGTAGCGACAGTGTCAGCTGTAGTGTTAGTGGAAGACAATAGCAACAGTGGCAGCTGTAGTGTTAGAGGAAGACAGTAGCAACAGTGGCAGCTAGTAGTGTTAGTGGAAGACAGTAGCAACAGTGGCAGCTAGTAGTGTTAGTGGAAGACAGTAGCAACAGTGGCAGCTAGTAGTGTTAGTGGAAGACAGTAGCAACAGTGTCAGCTGTAGTGTTAGTGGAAGACAGTAGCAACAGTGGCAGCTAGTAGTGTTAGTGGAAGACAGTAGTGACAGTGGCAGCTAGTAGTGTTAGTGGAAGACAGTAGTGACAGTGTCAGCTGGTAGTGTTAGAGGAAGACAGTAGCGACAGTGTCAGCTGTAGTGTTAGTGGAAGACAGTAGCAACAGTGGCAGCTAGTAGTGTTAGTGGAAGACAGTAGTGACAGTGGCAGCTAGTAGTGTTAGTGGAAGACAGTAGTGACAGTGGCAGCTGTAGTGTTAGAGGAAGACAGTAGCAACAGTGGCAGCTAGTAGTGTTAGTGGAAGACAGTAGCGACAGTGTCAGCTGGTAGTGTTAGTGGAAGACAGTAGCAACAGTGTCAGCTAGTAGTGTTAGTGGAAGACAGTAGCCACAGTGGCAGCTAGTAGTGTTAGTGGAAGACAGTAGCAACAGTGTCAGCTAGTAGTGTTAGTGGAAGACAGTAGCGACAGTGTCAGCTAGTAGTGTTAGAGGAAGACAGTAGCAACAGTGGCAGCTGTAGTGTTAGTGGAAGACAGTAGCAACAGTGGCAGCTAGTAGTGTTAGTGGAAGACAGTAGCGACAGTGGCAGCTAGTAGTGTTAGTGGAAGACAGTAGCGACAGTGGCAGCTAGTAGTGTTAGTGGAAGACAGTAGCAACAGTGTCAGCTAGTAGTGTTAGTGGAAGACAGTAGCCACAGTGGCAGCTGTAGTGTTAGTGGAAGACAGTAGCGACAGTGGCAGCTGGTAGTGTTAGTGGAAGACAGTAGTGACAGTGTCAGCTAGTAGTGTTAGTGGAAGACAGTAGCCACAGTGGCAGCTGTAGTGTTAGTGGAAGACAGTAGCGACAGTGTCAGCTGGTAGTGTTAGAGGAAGACAGTAGCCACAGTGGCAGCTAGTAGTGTTAGTGGAAGACAGTAGCGACAGTGTCAGCTGGTAGTGTTAGAGGAAGACAGTAGCCACAGTGGCAGCTAGTAGTGTTAGAGGAAGACAGTAGCGACAGTGGCAGCTAGTAGTGTTAGTGGAAGACAGTAGCGACAGTGGCAGCTAGTAGTGTTAGTGGAAGACAGTAGCGACAGTGGCAGCTAGTAGTGTTAGAGGAAGACAGTAGCGACAGTGTCAGCTAGTAGTGTTAGTGGAAGACAGTAGCGACAGTGTCAGCTGTAGTGTTAGTGGAAGACAGTAGCGACAGTGGCAGCTAGTAGTGTTAGTGGAAGACAGTAGCGACAGTGGCAGCTAGTAGTGTTAGTGGAAGACAGTAGCGACAGTGGCAGCTAGTAGTGTTAGAGGAAGACAGTAGCGACAGTGTCAGCTAGTAGTGTTAGTGGAAGACAGTAGCGACAGTGTCAGCTGTAGTGTTAGTGGAAGACAGTAGCGACAGTGGCAGCTAGTAGTGTTAGTGGAAGACAGTAGCGACAGTGGCAGCTAGTAGTGTTAGTGGAAGACAGTAGCCACAGTGGCAGCTGGTAGTGTTAGTGGAAGACAGTAGCAACAGTGGCAGCTGGTAGTGTTAGAGGAAGACAGTAGCCACAGTGGCAGCTGGTAGTGTTAGTGGAAGACAGTAGCGACAGTGTCAGCTAGTAGTGTTAGTGGAAGACAGTAGCGACAGTGGCAGCTAGTAGTGTTAGTGGAAGACAGTAGCAACAGTGGCAGCTAGTAGTGTTAGTGGAAGACAGTAGCGACAGTGTCAGCTGTAGTGTTAGTGGAAGACAGTAGCGACAGTGTCAGCTGGTAGTGTTAGTGGAAGACAGTAGCCACAGTGGCAGCTAGTAGTGTTAGAGGAAGACAGTAGTGACAGTGTCAGCTAGTAGTGTTAGTGGAAGACAGTAGCGACAGTGTCAGCTAGTAGTGTTAGTGGAAGACAGTAGTGACAGTGTCAGCTGGTAGTGTTAGTGGAAGACAGTAGTGACAGTGGCAGCTAGTAGTGTTAGTGGAAGACAGTAGCGACAGTGTCAGCTGGTAGTGTTAGTGGAAGACAGTAGCGACAGTGTCAGCTGGTAGTGTTAGTGGAAGACAGTAGTGACAGTGGCAGCTAGTAGTGTTAGAGGAAGACAGTAGTGACAGTGTCAGCTAGTAGTGTTAGTGGAAGACAGTAGCAACAGTGGCAGCTAGTAGTGTTAGTGGAAGACAGTAGTGACAGTGGCAGCTAGTAGTGTTAGAGGAAGACAGTAGTGACAGTGGCAGCTAGTAGTGTTAGAGGAAGACAGTAGCAACAGTGGCAGCTGTAGTGTTAGTGGAAGACAGTAGCGACAGTGTCAGCTGGTAGTGTTAGTGGAAGACAGTAGCCACAGTGGCAGCTAGTAGTGTTAGTGGAAGACAGTAGCGACAGTGTCAGCTGGTAGTGTTAGAGGAAGACAGTAGCCACAGTGGCAGCTAGTAGTGTTAGTGGAAGACAGTAGCGACAGTGTCAGCTGGTAGTGTTAGAGGAAGACAGTAGCGACAGTGTCAGCTGGTAGTGTTAGAGGAAGACAGTAGCCACAGTGGCAGCTGTAGTGTTAGTGGAAGACAGTAGCGACAGTGTCAGCTGGTAGTGTTAGAGGAAGACAGTAGCCACAGTGGCAGCTGGTAGTGTTAGAGGAAGACAGTAGCCACAGTGGCAGCTGTAGTGTTAGTGGAAGACAGTAGCGACAGTGTCAGCTGGTAGTGTTAGAGGAAGACAGTAGCAACAGTGGCAGCTGTAGTGTTAGTGGAAGACAGTAGCGACAGTGTCAGCTGGTAGTGTTAGAGGAAGACAGTAGCCACAGTGGCAGCTGTAGTGTTAGTGGAAGACAGTAGCGACAGTGTCAGCTGGTAGTGTTAGAGGAAGACAGTAGCCACAGTGGCAGCTAGTAGTGTTAGTGGAAGACAGTAGCAACAGTGGCAGCTGGTAGTGTTACTGGAAGACAGTAGCGACAGTGGCAGCTAGTAGTGTTAGTGGAAGACAGTAGCAACAGTGGCAGCTGGTAGTGTTAGTGGAAGACAGTAGCAACAGTGGCAGCTAGTAGTGTTAGTGGAAGACAGTAGCAACAGTGGCAGCTAGTAGTGTTAGTGGAAGACAGTAGCGACAGTGGCAGCTGGTAGTGTTAGAGGAAGACAGTAGCAACAGTGGCAGCTAGTAGTGTTAGTGGAAGACAGTAGCAACAGTGGCAGCTAGTAGTGTTAGTGGAAGACAGTAGCAACAGTGGCAGCTAGTAGTGTTAGTGGAAGACAGTAGCAACAGTGGCAGCTAGTAGTGTTAGTGGAAGACAGTAGCAACAGTGGCAGCTAGTAGTGTTAGTGGAAGACAGTAGCGACAGTGTCAGCTAGTAGTGTTAGTGGAAGACAGTAGCAACAGTGGCAGCTGGTAGTGTTAGTGGAAGACAGTAGCAACAGTGGCAGCTAGTAGTGTTAGTGGAAGACAGTAGCGACAGTGTCAGCTAGTAGTGTTAGTGGAAGACAGTAGTGACAGTGGCAGCTGGTAGTGTTAGAGGAAGACAGTAGCGACAGTGTCAGCTGGTAGTGTTAGTGGAAGACAGTAGCGACAGTGGCAGCTGGTAGTGTTAGTGGAAGACAGTAGTGACAGTGTCAGCTAGTAGTGTTAGTGGAAGACAGTAGCAACAGTGGCAGCTAGTAGTGTTAGTGGAAGACAGTAGCAACAGTGTCAGCTAGTAGTGTTAGAGGAAGACAGTAGCGACAGTGGCAGCTGTAGTGTTAGTGGAAGACAGTAGCAACAGTGGCAGCTAGTAGTGTTAGTGGAAGACAGTAGCGACAGTGGCAGCTGTAGTGTTAGTGGAAGACAGTAGCAACAGTGGCAGCTGGTAGTGTTAGTGGAAGACAGTAGCAACAGTGGCAGCTGGTAGTGTTAGTGGAAGACAGTAGCAACAGTGGCAGCTGGTAGTGTTAGTGGAAGACAGTAGCCACAGTGGCAGCTAGTAGTGTTAGTGGAAGACAGTAGCGACAGTGTCAGCTGTAGTGTTAGTGGAAGACAGTAGCAACAGTGTCAGCTGGTAGTGTTAGTGGAAGACAGTAGCGACAGTGTCAGCTAGTAGTGTTAGAGGAAGACAGTAGCGACAGTGTCAGCTAGTAGTGTTAGTGGAAGACAGTAGCAACAGTGTCAGCTAGTAGTGTTAGAGGAAGACAGTAGCCACAGTGGCAGCTAGTAGTGTTAGTGGAAGACAGTAGCGACAGTGTCAGCTGGTAGTGTTAGTGGAAGACAGTAGCAACAGTGTCAGCTGTAGTGTTAGTGGAAGACAGTAGCGACAGTGTCAGCTAGTAGTGTTAGAGGAAGACAGTAGCGACAGTGTCAGCTGTAGTGTTAGTGGAAGACAGTAGCAACAGTGGCAGCTGGTAGTGTTAGAGGAAGACAGTAGCAACAGTGGCAGCTGGTAGTGTTAGTGGAAGACAGTAGCAACAGTGTCAGCTAGTAGTGTTAGTGGAAGACAGTAGCGACAGTGGCAGCTGTAGTGTTAGTGGAAGACAGTAGCAACAGTGGCAGCTGTAGTGTTAGTGGAAGACAGTAGCGACAGTGTCAGCTAGTAGTGTTAGTGGAAGACAGTAGCGACAGTGGCAGCTGTAGTGTTAGTGGAAGACAGTAGCAACAGTGGCAGCTGTAGTGTTAGTGGAAGACAGTAGCAACAGTGGCAGCTGGTAGTGTTAGTGGAAGACAGTAGCGACAGTGTCAGCTAGTAGTGTTAGTGGAAGACAGTAGCGACAGTGGCAGCTGTAGTGTTAGTGGAAGACAGTAGCAACAGTGGCAGCTAGTAGTGTTAGTGGAAGACAGTAGCGACAGTGGCAGCTAGTAGTGTTAGTGGAAGACAGTAGCAACAGTGGCAGCTAGTAGTGTTAGAGGAAGACAGTAGCAACAGTGGCAGCTAGTAGTGTTAGAGGAAGACAGTAGCAACAGTGGCAGCTGTAGTGTTAGTGGAAGACAGTAGCGACAGTGGCAGCTAGTAGTGTTAGTGGAAGACAGTAGCAACAGTGGCAGCTGTAGTGTTAGTGGAAGACAGTAGTGACAGTGGCAGCTGTAGTGTTAGTGGAAGACAGTAGCAACAGTGGCAGCTGGTAGTGTTAGTGGAAGACAGTAGCAACAGTGGCAGCTGTAGTGTTAGTGGAAGACAGTAGCAACAGTGGCAGCTGTAGTGTTAGTGGAAGACAGTAGCAACAGTGGCAGCTGGTAGTGTTAGTGGAAGACAGTAGCGACAGTGTCAGCTGTAGTGTTAGTGGAAGACAGTAGCACAGTGGCAGCTGTAGTGTTAGTGGAAGACAGTAGCGACAGTGTCAGCTGTAGTGTTAGTGGAAGACAGTAGCAACAGTGGCAGCTGTAGTGTTAGAGGAAGACAGTAGCAACAGTGGCAGCTGGTAGTGTTAGTGGAAGACAGTAGCGACAGTGGCAGCTAGTAGTGTTAGTGGAAGACAGTAGCAACAGTGGCAGCTGGTAGTGTTAGTGGAAGACAGTAGCGACAGTGTCAGCTAGTAGTGTTAGAGGAAGACAGTAGTGACAGTGGCAGCTGTAGTGTTAGTGGAAGACAGTAGTGACAGTGGCAGCTAGTAGTGTTAGTGGAAGACAGTAGCCACAGTGGCAGCTGTAGTGTTAGTGGAAGACAGTAGCGACAGTGGCAGCTAGTAGTGTTAGTGGAAGACAGTAGCAACAGTGGCAGCTGTAGTGTTAGTGGAAGACAGTAGCAACAGTGGCAGCTGGTAGTGTTAGTGGAAGACAGTAGCAACAGTGGCAGCTGTAGTGTTAGAGGAAGACAGTAGCAACAGTGGCAGCTAGTAGTGTTAGTGGAAGACAGTAGCAACAGTGGCAGCTGTAGTGTTAGTGGAAGACAGTAGCAACAGTGGCAGCTGGTAGTGTTAGTGGAAGACAGTAGTGACAGTGGCAGCTAGTAGTGTTAGTGGAAGACAGTAGCAACAGTGGCAGCTGTAGTGTTAGAGGAAGACAGTAGCAACAGTGGCAGCTAGTAGTGTTAGTGGAAGACAGTAGCAACAGTGGCAGCTGTAGTGTTAGTGGAAGACAGTAGCAACAGTGGCAGCTGGTAGTGTTAGTGGAAGACAGTAGCAACAGTGGCAGCTAGTAGTGTTAGTGGAAGACAGTAGCAACAGTGGCAGCTAGTAGTGTTAGTGGAAGACAGTAGCAACAGTGGCAGCTAGTAGTGTTAGTGGAAGACAGTAGCAACAGTGTCAGCTAGTAGTGTTAGAGGAAGACAGTAGCGACAGTGGCAGCTGGTAGTGTTAGTGGAAGACAGTAGCAACAGTGGCAGCTAGTAGTGTTAGTGGAAGACAGTAGCAACAGTGGCAGCTGTAGTGTTAGAGGAAGACAGTAGCAACAGTGGCAGCTAGTAGTGTTAGTGGAAGACAGTAGCAACAGTGGCAGCTAGTAGTGTTAGTGGAAGACAGTAGCAACAGTGGCAGCTGTAGTGTTAGTGGAAGACAGTAGCAACAGTGGCAGCTGGTAGTGTTAGTGGAAGACAGTAGCGACAGTGGCAGCTGGTAGTGTTAGTGGAAGACAGTAGCAACAGTGTCAGCTGTAGTGTTAGTGGAAGACAGTAGCAACAGTGGCAGCTGGTAGTGTTAGTGGAAGACAGTAGTGACAGTGGCAGCTAGTAGTGTTAGAGGAAGACAGTAGCAACAGTGTCAGCTGTAGTGTTAGTGGAAGACAGTAGCAACAGTGGCAGCTGGTAGTGTTAGTGGAAGACAGTAGTGACAGTGGCAGCTAGTAGTGTTAGTGGAAGACAGTAGCGACAGTGTCAGCTAGTAGTGTTAGTGGAAGACAGTAGCAACAGTGGCAGCTAGTAGTGTTAGTGGAAGACAGTAGTGACAGTGGCAGCTGGTAGTGTTAGTGGAAGACAGTAGCCACAGTGGCAGCTAGTAGTGTTAGAGGAAGACAGTAGCCACAGTGGCAGCTAGTAGTGTTAGTGGAAGACAGTAGCGACAGTGGCAGCTAGTAGTGTTAGTGGAAGACAGTAGCGACAGTGGCAGCTGTAGTGTTAGTGGAAGACAGTAGTGACAGTGGCAGCTGGTAGTGTTAGTGGAAGACAGTAGCGACAGTGTCAGCTGGTAGTGTTAGAGGAAGACAGTAGTGATAGAGGTATTCACCTGGTCACACACCTGGTCATACACCTGGTCATACACCTGGCCACACACCTGGTCATACACCAGGTCATACACCTGGTCATACACCTGGCCACACACCTGGTCACACACCTGGTCACACACCAGGTCATACACCTGGTCATACACCTGGTCATACACCTGGTCATACACCTGGTCATACACCTGGTCACACACCTGGTCACACACCTGGTCACACACCTGGTCATACACCTGGTCATACACCTGGTCATACACCTGGTCATACACCTGGTCATACACCTGGTCATACACCTGGTCATACACTTGGCCACACACCTGGTCATACACCAGGTCATACACCTGGTCACACACCTGGTCACACATCTGGCCATACACCTGGTCATACACCTGGTCATACACCTGGTCATACACCTGGTCATACACCTGGTCATACACCTGGTCACACATCTGGTCATACACCTGGTCATACACCTGGTCACACATCACACATTGTCCCAGCCCAAATGGAAAACAGTGAAATGAAGAAGAGAAACCCATGGTTTAATCAGAGATGTAGGCTAGCTAAGCAACAAAGTAAAAGGTCATGGAGAAACTATAGGAATAACAGGAAACTGGAGAGCAGAGAAAGATACCAGAATGCCAGGAATGAATATGTCAGGATGAGAAGAGAGGCGGAAAGATAATACGAAAATGACATCACAAGCAAGGCAAAGACTCAGCCTAAATTGCTGCATAGCCACATCAGGAGAAAAACAACAGTAAAGGAACAGGTTATGAAATTAAGGATAGGGGCAGAGGATTCACTACAAACGGCAAGGAAGTATGTGAGGAACTGAATAAGAAATTCCAAGAGGTCTTCACCCTAGAACAAGGAGAATTCCCAGAGTTATGAGAGGGGATAGCTAACCAGGAACCACTGGAAGTGTTTGAGATTACAAGCGGGGAAGTAAGAAAGTGTTTACTTGAGTTGGATGTGACAAAGGCTATAGGCCCAGATGGAATCTCTCCTTGGATACTTAAGGAAGGAGCAGAAGAACTGTGCCTACCACTCTCCATAGTGTATAACAAATCTCTGGCAACAGGGGAACTGCCAGAAATTTGGAAAGCAGCTAATGTAGTCCCGATATACAAGAAAGGAGATAGACAGGAGGCACTGAATTACAGGCCAGTGTCCCTAACCTGCATACCATGCAAGCTGATGAAGAAGATTGTGCGAAGAAAGCTAGTGGAGCACCTGGAGCGAAAGAACTTTGTAACACAGCACCAACATGGATTCAGGGATGGCAGGTCCTGCCTCACAGGGTTACTTGAATTCTACGACCAGGCAACAAAAATAAGGCAAGAAAGAGAAGGGTGGGCAGACTGCATATTTTTGGATTGTCAGAAAGCCTTTGATACAGTGCCACACAAGAGGCTAGTGAAAAAGCTGGAGATGCAGGCTGGAGTGAAAGGGAAGGTACTCCGTTGGATACAGGAGTACCTAAGCAACAGGAGACAAAGAGTCAGTGTGGGGGGTGAGGTCTCAGATTGGCGAGACGTTACGAGTGGAGTCCCGCAGGGGTCAGTCCTTGGACCTATACTGTTTCTGATATATGTAAATGATCTCCCAGAGGGTATAGAATCGTTCTCTCAATGTTTGCCGATGATGCAAAAATTATAAGGAGGATTGAAACTGAGGATGATAGTAGGAGGCTACAAGAAGACCTAGACAGACTGAGTGATGGTCCAACAAATGGCTGTTGAAGTTCAACCCGAGTAAATGGAAAGTAATGAAGTAGGCAGTGGAACAGGAGGCCAGACACAGGATACAGAATTAGGAGATGAATACTTAATGAAACGGACAGAGAGAAAGATCTAGGAGTTGATATCACACCAAACCTGTCTCCTGAAGCCCACATAAAAAGGATAACATCTGCGGCATATGCGAGGCTGGCTAACATCAGAACAGCGTTCAGGAACCTGTGTGTAAGGAATCATTCAGAATCTTGTACACCATATATGTAAGACCAATCCTGGAGTATGCAGCCCCAGCATGGAGCCCGTACCTTGTCAAGCACAAGACAAAGCTGGAAAAAGTCCAAAGGTATGCCCACTAGACTAGTCCCAGAACTAAGAGGCATGAGTTACGAGGAAAGGCTGCGGGAAATGCACCTTACGACACTGGAAGACAGAAGAGTAAGGGGAGATATGATCACAACCTACAAAATCCTCAGA
>WNGS01024420.1:3159-21516 GCA_020271785.1 Procambarus virginalis | reverse complement strand
TACAAACAAACCAATTAATTAATTAATTAAGTTACCGCGCACAAACACCACCGTTTTCTATGCACATCAGACTTGACAGGTTAGGCGGGTTGCTTGGGTTGGTACGATTCAGGGTATCTTGAGGTAGACTGAAATGTTGGCTTTTAAGAGTGGTGGACGGAGCTGAGATCACAGCAAGCTCCCTCCACAGGAACCTAACCACAGTAACATTGGCCACTGTAACATTGACCACAGTAACATTGACCACAGTAACACTGACCACAGGAACATTGACCACAGTAACACTGACCACAGGAACCTTAACCACAGTAACATTGACCACAGTAACATTGACCACAGTAACATTGACCACAGGAACCTTAACCACAGTAACATTGACCACAGGAACATTGACCACAGTAACATTGACCACAGTAACACTGACCACAGTAACACTGACCACAGTAACATTGACCACAGGAACCTTAACCACAGTAACATGACCACAGTAACATTGACTACAGGAACCTTAACCACAGTAACATTGACCACAGGAACCTTAACCACAGTAACATTGACCACAGTAACACTGACCACAGAACATTGACCACAGTAACACTGACCACAGGAACCTTAACCACAGTAACATTGACCACAGTAACATTGACCACAGTAACATTGACCACAGGAACCTTAACCACAGTAACATTGACCACAGGAACCTTAACCACAGTAACATTGACCACAGGAACCTTAACCACAGGAACCTTAACCACAGGAACATTGACCACAGTAACATTGACCACTGTAACATTGACCACAGTAACATTGACCACAGGAACCTTAACCACAGCAACATTGACCACAGTAACATTGACCACAGTAACATTGACCACAGGAACCTTAACCACAGTAACATTGACCACAGGAACATTGACCACAGTAACATTGACCACAGTAACACTGACCACAGTAACATTGACCACAGTAACATTGACCACAGGAACCTTAACCACAGGAACATTGACCACAGGAACATTGACCACAGGAACATTGACCACAGGACATTGACCACAGTAACATTGACCACAGGAACACTGACCACAGTAACATTGACCACAGGAACCTTGACCACAGTAACATTGACCACAGTAACATTGACCACAGTAACACTGAGCTCAGTAACATTGACCACAGTAACATTGACCACTGTAACACTGACCACAGTAACATTGACCACAGTAACATTGACCACAGTAACATTGACCACAGGAACCTTAACCACAGTAACATTGACCACAGTAACATTGACCACAGGAACCTTAACCACAGTAACACTGACCACAGAAACATTGACCACAGTAACCTTAACCACAGTAACATTGACCAGAGTGAATTGCCTGGAGGAGACGAGCAGGTCATTACCGGTGACGGAGGTCAAGGAGGGTCAAAGAGGGGGGGAGGGAGGACTGGATAGTTACCCCCCCCCCTTAATAAGTTTAATAAGGCGAACAATGACTGCGGGAAGGTAAATTATAGGGCCGGCAGAGGGCAGGTACAACGTATTGCTGCGTGCAGGTGGGCGGATGGCAGGCAGCCGCCCCCGTGGGAATGGCAGGCAGCCGCCCCCCCTCGCGTGGATGGCAGGCAGCCGGCCGCCCCCGTGGGAATGGCAGGCAGCCGCCCCCCTCGCGTGGATGGCAGGCAGCCGGCCGCCCCCGTGGGAATGGCAGGCAGCCGCCCCGTGGGAATGGCAGGCAGCCGCCCCCGTGGGAATGGCAGCCAGCCGCCCCGTGGGAATGGCAGGCAGTCGGCCGCCCCCGTGGGAATGGCAGCCAGCCGCCCCCGTGGGAATGGCAGCCAGCCGCCCCCGTGGGAATGGCAGGCAGCCGGCCCCCCTCGCGTGGATGGCAGGCAGCCGCTCCCCTCGCGTGGATGGCAGGCAGCCGCCCCCCTCGCGTGGATGGCGGGCAGCCGCCACCCTCGCGTGGATGGCAGGCAGCCGCCCCCCTCGCGTGGATGGCGGGCAGCCGCCCCCCTCGCGTGGATGGCAGGCAGCCGCCCCCCTCGCGTGGATGGCAGGCAGCCGCCCCCCTCGCGTGGATGGCAGGCAGCCGCCCCCCTCGCGTGGATGGCGGGCAGCCGGCCCCCTCGCGTGGATGGCGGGCAGCCGGCCCCCTCGCGTGGATGGCAGGCAGCCGCCCCCCTCGCGTGGATGGCGGGCAGCCGGCCCCCTCGCGTGGATGGCGGGCAGCCGGCCCCCTCGCGTGGATGGCAGGCAGCCGCCCCCCTCGCGTGGATGGCAGGCAGCCGCCCCCCTCGCGTGGATGGCGGGCAGCCGGCCCCCTCGCGTGGATGGCAGGCAGCCGGCCCCCCTCCTCAGGACACAGGGGCCAGTACTCACAACATTCTCTTGCAACGGACGCCGGAGTTACGGCCGGTTATAACCTAGTTGTTAAATGTTATTTTATTGGCAATACTCGTCCCAGCTGTCTAACGGGCGACAGTTCTTGCAACAACAACAACAACAACACAAGCCCATGCAGGCTTAATGATTGCACAACCACACGCAGCCACAAAGATCAAAGCCCCGTGCGTATATGTGGCAGCGGCGCTCATGCAACCCCGCGCACGCACGCATAACCCCCCCCCCACACACACACACACGTGCGCGAAATGTGTGTGTGTGTGTGTGTGTGTGTGTGTGTGTGTGTGTGTGTGTGTGTGTGTGTGTGTGTGTGTGTGTGTGTGTGTGTGTGTGTGTGTGTGTGTGTGTGTGTGTGTGTGTGTGTGTGTGTGTGTGTGTGTGTGTGTGTGTGTGTGGTGTGTGTGTGTGTGTGTGTGTGTGTGTGTGTGTGTGTGTGTGTGTGTGTGTGTGTGTGTGTGTGTGTGTATGTGTGTATGTGTGTATGTGTGTACTCACCTATACTCACCTATATGTGTCTGCAGGATCGAGCATTGACTCTTGGATCCCGCCTTTCGAGCATCAGTTGTTTACAGCAATGACTCCTATCCCATTTCCCTATCATACCTGGTTTTAAAATTATGAATAGTATTGGCTTCCACAACCTGTTCCTTAAGTGCATTCCATTTTCCCACTACTCTCACGCTAAAAGAAAACTTCCTAACATCTCTGTGACTCATCTGAGTTTCTAACTTCCATCCATGTCCCCTCGTTCTGTTACTATTCCGTGTGAACATTTCGTCTATGTCCACTCTGTCAATCCCTCTGAGTATTTTATACGTTCCTATCATGTCCCCCTCTCCCTTCTTCTTTCTAGTGTCGTAAGGCATAGTTCCCCCAGGCGCTCCTCATACCCCATCCCTCGTAGCTCTGGGACGAGTCTCGTTGCAAACCTCTGAACCTTTTCCAGTTTCATTATGTGTTTCTTTAAATGGGGACTCCATGATGAGGCGGCATACTCTAAGACTGGCCTCACGTAGGCAGTGTAAAGAGCCCTAAATGCCTCCTTACTTAGGTTTCTGAATGATGTTCTAACTTTTGCCAGTGTAGAGTACGCTGCTGTCGTTATCCTATTTATATGTGCCTCAGGAGATAGGTGTTACGTCCACACCCAGGTCTCTTTCGCGCGTCGTCACAGGTAGGCTGTTCCCCTTCATTGTGTACTGTCCCTTTGGTCTCCTATCTCCTAGTCCCATTTCCATAACTTTACATTTGCTCGTGTTGAATTCCAGTAGCCATTTCTCTGACCATCTCTGCAACCTGTTCAGGTCCTCTTGGAGGATCCTGCAATCCTCCTGTGTGTGTGTATGTGTGTGTGTGTGTGTGTGTGTGTGTGTGTGTGTGTGTGGTGTGTGTGTGTGTGTGTGTGTGTAAATTACCTTCCAGAGGGAAGATAATTCCTCATTCTTATTGCAAAATGACAAAATAATAGCAAGAGAAAGAGAGCATGAGGCTACAAGATCACCAGGACCAAGAAATGGCCACTAGTATTCAACTCAAATTAATGTATAGCAATGAAGCTATAGGTGGAGAGAGCAAAAGGTCAAACACAAGGGGGCCTGGATTGTATCAAATGGGATAAACTTCACAAAACGAAGAGAATCTATCATTAAAAGGATTAATACCACACTGAACCTCACTCCTCAAGCCCATAGCTAAATAATATCATCAGCGGCATATGCGAGGATCCTGCTTGATGGGGTTCTGGGAGTTCTTCCACTTCCCCAAGCCCGGCCCGAGGCCAGGCTTGACTTGTGAGAGTTTGGTCCACCAGGCTGTTGCTTGGAGCGGCCCGCAGGCCCACATACCCACCACAGCCCGGCCCGAGGCCAGGCTTGACTGGTGAGAGTTTGGTCCACCAGGCTGTTGCTTGGAGCGGCCCGCAGGCCCACATACCCACCACAGCCCGGCCCGAGGCCAGGCTTGACTTGTGAGAGTTTGGTCCACCAGGCTGTTGCTTGGAGCGGCCCGCAGGCCCACATACCCACCACAGCCCGGCCCGAGGCCAGGCTTGACTTGTGAGAGTTTGGTCCACCAGGCTGTTGCTTGGAGCGGCCCGCAGGCCCACATACCCACCACAGCCCGGCCCGAGGCCAGGCTTGACTTGTGAGAGTTTGGTCCACCAGGCTGTTGCTTGGAGCGGCCTGCAGGCCCACATACCCACCACAGCCCGGCCCGAGGCCAGGCTTGACTTGTGAGAGTTTGGTCTACCAGGCTGTTGCTTGGAGCGGCCCCAAGGCCACATACCCACCACAGCCCGGCCCGAGGCCAGGCTTGACTTGTGAGAGTTTGGTCCACCAGGCTGTTGCTTGGAGCGGCCCGCAGGCCCACATACCCACCACAGCCTGGTTGGTCCGGCACTTCTTGAAGAAAACTACCTAGTTTCCTCTTGAAGATGTCCACGGTTGTTCCGGCAATATTTCTTATAGTCGCTGGGAGGACGTTGAACAACCGCGGACCTCTGATGTTTATACAGTGTTCTCTGATTGTGCCTATGGCACCTCTGCTCTTCACTGGTTCTATTCTGCATTTTCTTCCATATCGTTCACTCCAGTACGTTGTTATTTTACTGTGTAGATTTGGGACCTGGCCCTCCAGTATTTTCCACGTGTATATTATTTGGTATCTCTCTCGTCTCTTTCTTGTGAGTACATTTGGAGAGCTTTGAGACGATCCCAATAATTTCGGTGCTTTATCTCGTCTATGTGTGCCGTATATGTTCTCTGTATTCCCTCTATTTCAGCAGTCTCTCCTGCTCTGAAAGGGGAAGTGAGTACCGAGCAGTACTCAAGACGGGACAACACAATCTCTCCTGCTCTGAAGGGGGAAGTGAGTACTGAACAGTACTCAAGACGGGACAACACAAGTGACTTGAAGAGTACAACCATTGTGATGGGATCCCTGGATTTGAAAGTTCTCGTAATCCATCCTATCATTTTTCTGGCTGACGCAATATTTGCTTGGTTATGCTCCCTAAACGTTAGGTCGTCTGACATCATTATTCCCAAATCCTTGACATGTTGCCTTCCTACTATGGGCAGATTTGATTGTATTATGTACCCTGTATTATGTTCAAGGTCCTCATTTTTACCGTACCTGAGTACCTGGAATTTATCACTGTTAAACATCATGATATTTTCTGCTGCCCAATCGAAAACTTTATTATTATCTGCTTGTAGTTTTTCGATGTCTTCAACAGAGGCACCACTTTATAAAGGAGGAAATAAGGCAGAGGCAAAAAATTACAGACCGATAGCACTAACATCGCACATCATAAAATTTTTTGAGAGAGTGCTAAGAAGTAAGATCACAAAATACATGGAATCACAGCATCTCCATAACCCCGGACAACATGGTTTCAGAACAGGGCGCTCTTGCCTGTCGCAGTTGCTGGACCACTATGATATGACATTAGATGCTATGGAAGACAAACAAAACGCTGATGTAATTTACACAGATTTCGCAAAAGCTTTTGATAAATGTGACCATGGTGTTATTGCCCATAAAATGCGCTCAAAAGGAATTACCGGAAAAGTAGGCAGATGGATCTACAATTTCCTGACCAACAGAACCCAATGTGTAATAGTCAACAAAATAAAATCCAGCCCGTCAACCGTTAAGAGCTCAGTCTCCCAGGGTACTGTGCTTGCTCCAGTACTTTTTCTCATCCTCATATCGGACATAGACAAGAGCACAACCTATAGCACTGTATCATCCTTTGCAGATGACACTAGGATCTTCATGAGAGTAGGCAACATAGAGGACACGGCGAACCTCCAGTCAGATGTAGATCAGGTCTTTCTATGGGCTACAGAAAATAATATGGTGTTTAACGAAGACAAGTTCCAGCTCATGCGCTATGGAAAAAATGAAAATATAAAAACGGAAACCACGTACAAAACTCAGGCAAATCATAACATAGAACGAAAAGGCAATGTAAAGGATCTGGGTGTACTCATGTCGGAAGACCTTACCTTTAAAGAACACAATAAAGTAGCCGTCACAACTGCAAGAAAAATGACAGGTTGGATAACAAGAACTTTTCACACTAGAGATGCTATACCGATGATGATACTCTTCAAGACGCTAGTGCTCTCTAGAGTGGAGTACTGCTGCACAATGACAGCCCCTTTCACTGCTGGAGAAATTGCTGACCTGGAGAGCGTGCAGAGGTCCTTTACTGCTAGAATCCACTCGGTAAAACATCTAAACTATTGACTTAAGAGCCTAAATCTGTATTCCCTTGAGCGCAGGCGGGAGAGATACATAATAATTTACACGTGGAAAATATTAGAGGGGCTGGTCCCAAACCTGCACACAGAAATAACATCACATGAGACCAGAAGACATGGCAGGATGTGCAGAATACCCCCATTGAAAAGCAGAGGTGCAACTGGTACTCTGAGAGAGAACTATCAACATCAGAGGCCCGAGACTGTTCAACACACTTCCACTACACATAAGGGACATAACTGGCCGACCCCTCACAGTGTTCAAGAGAGAACTATCAACATCAGAGGCCCGAGACTGTTCAACACGCTTCCACTACACATAAGGGACATAACTGGCCGACCCCTCACAGTGTTCAAGAGAGAACTATCAACATCAGAGGCCCGAGACTGTTCAACACGCTTCCACTACACATAAGGGCCATAACTGGCAAACCCTCACAGTGTTCAAGAGAGAACTGGATAAGCACCTCCAAAGGATACCTGATCAACCAGGCTGTGACTCATACGTCAGGATGCGAACAGCCTGACGCCTGCGAGCAGCCAACAGCCTGGTTGATCAGTCCAGCAACCAGGAGGCCTGGTCGATGACCGGGCCGCGGGGACGATAAGCCCCGGAAGCACCTCAAGGTGACTAATGGTAAGGAGGTAATTTTCATGCTGATTTTTGTCATCTGCAAAGGCTGATACGACGCTGTGACTTGTATTTGAGTCTATATTTGATATGAGAATAAGGAACAGCAGTGGTGCAAGGACTGTACCTTGAGGTACAAAGCTTTTAACTGCGATCGATCTCTTTTATATGGTTGACTGTTGCTCTTTGAGTTCTGTTCGACAGAAAACTGAGTATCCAGCGTCCTACTTTACCAGTTATTCCCATTGACCTCATTTTGTGTGCTATCACGCCATGGTCACATTTATCGAATGCCTTTGCGAAGTCCGTGTATACCACATCTGCATTCTGTTTTTCTTCTAATGCCTCAGTGACTTTGTCTCAAATACTTTTATTATGTGGGACGTTAGTGCAACAGGTCTATAATTCTTTGCCAATACTTTGCTCCCTCCCTTGTGTAGAGGGGCAATGTCTGCTACTTTAAGCGCATCTGGTATCTCCCCTGTGTCCAAGCTCTTCCTCCACACTATACTGAGTGCCTGTGCTACTGGCACTTTGCATTTCTTTATAAATATTGAATTTCAGTTATATTTACAGGGGTTTGGATATCACGCATAAAGAAGTTGTCCGGATCTTCAACTTTCATGCTATTTTTTGGAGTGCTAAACTTGTCCTCATAATGCTTTTTTAGGATTTCACTAATTTCTTTGTCATCCTCCGTGTATGAACCTTCACTAATACCAATAGGTCCAATACTGGCAGTGGTTTTTGCTTTTGATTTAGTATATGTGAATAAATATTTTGGGTTTTTCTTTATTTCTTGAATTGCTTTCTGTTCTAGTTGTCTTTCTTCAGTCTGATATGAATGCTTAAGTCTCTTGTTCGATTTCTTCAATTTTCCTTTTTAAATTATTCCTTCTTTGTATGGAAAGTCGTGTCTGCTTCAGCATTGACTTTAATTTTTCCCTTCTTTTGTAATGTCGTCTGCGTTCTCTTTCTACATTTGACCTCTTTCTGGCATTCCTCAAAGGAACATGTTTCAGCCAGACTTCATATGCTTCATCAGTCAGTTTTTCTATTCCTTGTATAGGATTTTTATTACTTAGAACATTTTCCCATTGAATGTTTGTAAGTTCCTTGTTTATTTTCTCCCAGTCTATCCTATTATTATTAAAATTGAATTAACTGAATAGCCCTTCTCGCTTGTTGTTTCTCTTGGGCCTACTACCGTTATTAATGTTAGTTTGCACTTCAATGATCTTGTGGTCCGGGTACGTAGTCTCTGAGACAGTAATGTCTCTGATTAGCTCATCATTGGGTGGCACCCAGCAGGTGACACTGGGTGTGGTGGGAGACACGCACAAGGGGACACAGGTGGAAATTGAGTGCCCAATGAGCCATAGAGACACTAAAAAGATTTTGTTTAGTGTCAGAGTAGTTAACAAATAGAATGCATTATGCAGTGATGTGGTGGAGGCTGACTCCATACACAGCTTCAAATGTAGATATGACAGAGCCCAATAGGCTCAGGAATCTGTACACCAGTTGATTGACAGTTGAGAGGCGGGACCAAAGAGCCAGAGCTCAACCCGGGGATTATCCCTCCCTCCTCTACACCAAGACAAATCACCAGTAACAGAGCTGCCTCCAGGCCCAGCTGGCCAGGTTATCAAGCGTGACAAGTATCTGTCACGCTTGCCAACCCAAAATCAAGTGAAAACAGTTGATTATATGTGTTTATCTGACCGTCTCGTTCAGTGCAGTTGGTACGCATGTTTTGAAGTCACGTTTAAAACGTACTGGGCAGTTGCACGCACATTGCCTTTATACACCATTTCCATGTGTGTGTTCAATTTTCTCTCTGCACACAGCAACAGTTCCATTGAACACGGCCATATGGTGTGGAAAATACATACATATGTGAAATGGTTATAATCTGGTGTTTTCAAGATTGATTTTTAGTCAGATGTGTAGACCCCTGTTGGCAAGGGGTCTACACTGACCCCTGCTGGCCAGGGGCTACGCTGACCTGGTTGATACCTGGTTGAGGGGTTCTGGGAGTTCTTCTACTCCCCAAGCCCGGCCGAGGCCAGGCTTGACTTGTGAGAGTTTGGTCCACCAGGCTGTTGCTTGGAGCGGCCCGCAGGCCCACATACCCACCACAGCCTGGTTGGTCCGGCACTCCTTGGAGAAAACTATCTAGTTTCCTCTTGAAGATGTCCACGGTTGTTCCGGCAATATTTCTTATGCTCGCTGGGAGGACGTTGAACAACCGCGGACCTCTGATGTTTATACAGTGTTCTCTGATTGTGCCTATGGCACCTCTGCTCTTCACTGGTTCTATTCTGCATTTTCTTCCATATCGTTCACTCCAGTACGTTGTTATTTTACTGTGTAGATTTGGGACCTGGCCCTCCAGTTTTTTCCACGTGTATATTATTTGGTATCTCTCTCGTCTCCTTTCTTGCGAGTACATTTGGAGAGCTTTGAGACGATCCCAATAATTTAGGTGCTTTATCTCGTCTATGCGTGCCATATATGTTCTCTGTATTCACTCTATTTCAGCAATCTCTCCTGCTCTGAAGGGGGAAGTGAGTACTGAGCAGTACTCGAGACGGGACAACACAAGTGACTTGAAGAGTACAACCATTGTGATGGGATCCCTGGATTTGAAAGTTCTCGTAATCCATCCGATCATTTTTCTGGCTGACGCAATATTTGCTTGGTTATGCTCCCTAAACGTTAGATCGTCTGACATCATTATTCCCAAATCCTTTACATGTTGCCTTCCTACTATGGGCAGATTTGATTGTGTTTTGTACCCTGTATTATGTTTAAGGTCCTCATTTTTACCGTACCCGAGTACCTGGAATTTATCACTGTTAAACATCATGTTATTTTCTGCTGCCCAATCGAAAACTTTATTAATATCTGCTTGTAGTTTTTCGATGTCTTCAGCCGAGGTAATTTTCATTAAGACCCCTGCTGGGCAGGGGCTACACTGACCCCTGCTGGCCAGGGGGCTACACTGACCCCTGCTGGCCAGGGGCTACACTGACCCCTGCTGGCCAGGGGCTACACTGACCCCTGCTGGCCAGGGGGCTACACTGACCCCTGCTGGCCAGGGACTACACTGACCCCTGCTGGCCAGGGGGCTACACTGACCCCTGCTGGCCAGGGGGCTACACTGACCCCTGCTGGCCAGGGACTACACTGACCCTGCTGGCCAGGGGGCTACACTGACCCCTGCTGGCCAGGGGGCTACACTGACCCCTGCTGGCCAGGGGGCTACACTGACCCCTGCTGGCCAGGGGGCTACACTGACCCCTGCTGGCCAGGGACTACACTGACCCCTGCTGGCCAGGGGGCTACACTGACCCCTGCTGGCCAGGGGGCTACACTGACCCCTGCTGGCCAGGGACTACACTGACCCCTGCTGGCCAGGGGGCTACACTGACCCCTGCTGGCCAGGGGGCTACACTGACCCTGCTGGCCAGGGGGCTACACTGACCCCTGCTGGCCAGGGGGCTACACTGACCCCCGCTGGCCAGGGACTACGCTGTCCCCTGCTGGCCAGGGGGCTACACTGACCCCTGCTGGCCAGGGGGCTACACTGACCCCTGCTGGCCAGGGGGCTACACTGACTCCTGCTGGCCAGGGGGCTACGCTGACCCCCGCTGGCCAGGGGGCTACGCTGACCCCTGCTGGCCAGGGGGCTACGCTGACCCCTGCTGGCCAGGGGGCTACACTGACCCCTGCTGGCCAGGGGGCTACACTGACCCCTGCTGGCCAGGGGACAGGTGACGGCTTGAGCGAGTAAAGGTGACGTCTTGAGCAAGTAAAGGTGACGTCTTGAGCAAGTAAAGGTGACGTCTTGAGCAAGTAAAGGTGACGTCTTGAGCAAGTAAAGGTGACATCTTTGTGTTTTCCAACATAGGCATTGTGTGATGTTCAGGGGACAGTCAGCCGTAGCACTCTCACCTTCCTGTGTGGTGAATCACATTTTTCTCTCCATGTTGATAATTAACATCTAATGATATAGTTCAATTGTGTTACCCATTAGCGTGAACTGATAGTAAATATATAATAAATTTCATGCTGTAAATTTGGCTCTATTTCAGAGCCCTGGATCTTGGGGTATCTTTGATAGCTGCAGTTTGTTGAAGAGTATTCTGAGGCTTATGGTCTTAGAGGCTTGGTTATTTTCGAGTGTATCCTTCCAGCTCAGACTTGAACATCTTGAGTATTGTGATGTACAGCTAAATTCCATTACTGGAATTCTAGCAACAGAGGTTGCTAGAATGGATGGTGGGAGTGGAGAGTATTAGAGTTTTTTAGAGTTGCTGGTAGCTGCTGCTGCTGCTACTGGCTACCAGCAGCAGCAGCAGCAGCAGCAGCAGCAGCAGCAGCAGGGAGAGGGCGTGGGTCACCACCACCGCCGACCATAAAGCTGGACAATCACTAGCCAGGCGCCATAACAGCAGCTTTACGGTCATCGCGCCACCACAAGTGTCTGTTAGTCCTGCTTTACCTACTGCTGCTGTCGTAACCTGCTCCCCCTTGGACTCCACCACGCCCGCACGCCCACGCCCGGCCTCCACCACGCCCGCACGCCCACGCCCGGCCCCCTCCACCCACGCCCGGCCCCTCCACCCACGCCCGCCCTCTACAACATGGTCCCATGGTCCCACACACAGCTGGTAGGTCACAGGGTGTCCCATGGTCCCACACAGCTGGTAGGTCACAGGGTGTCCCATGGTCCCACACACAGCTGGTAGGTCACAAGGTGTCCCATGGTCCCACACACAGCTGGTAGGTCACAAGGTGTCCCATGGTCCCACACAGTTGGTAGGTCACAAGGTGTCCCATGGTCCCACACAGCTGGTAGGTCACAGGGTGTCCCATGGTCCCACACACAGCTGGTAGGTCACAGGGTGTCCCATGGTCCCACACAGCTGGTAGGTCACAGGGTGTCCCATGGTCCCATAGTGTCCCACAGAGGACACAGGAGGCTGGGGCATGACCTGACAGACAGACGCCATTAGGGGATAGCGATGGCGCCCGCTGCCTTATCTCCCTTTAAAGTGCAATGGCCCGAAAGACAATTAATTTCAATGTTTTTGTCCCATCACATTGTCAACTCCCTTCATTATTGTGTGGAGGACCTGGGAGAGTGAGTCCCGTCTCGGACCATATCACAAGGGTCCATTACTCTTCGGTCCCAAGGCCTGTAGACCCAAGGAAAAATGCCAAGGGACTTTACTAAACTATTCCGACATCCGGATTGTACCTGAAAAGAGGTTCCGTGAGTTCTTCTACTTCCCTTCCCACCAAGGGGCTCCACTCGAGCCAGACCTCCCGAGATGGGCCCCAGTAAGTACTGGGCAATGTGATGGGGTCATTGTTGTCCTGCGGGCCGCTTCAAGCAACAGCCTGATGGACCAAACTCTCACAAGTCGAGCCTGGTCGGGCTTGGGGAGTAGAACAATTCCCAGAACCCCATCAAGCAGGTATCAAGCAGGTTGTAATTCGCCTGGCTATAGGCACATCTGGCAGGTTTGTGAGGCTGAGCCACTACCAGAATACTCAGATTGTAAACTCTGTGATAAACCTGTAATGCATTCACTACAACACTACATTGATGAATGTGAAACCGTAAAGGACTTTAGACCTCCTGGCCTCTTGTACCACCAACTGTGTAACTATGTCATTGACTCAGGTGTTCTGGACGACATCTTAACAATTTACCCAAAATTTGCTTGTCCATTTTAAAGAATGAAGAACAATTTATATTTATATCACTTCTAAGCTGCATCACTTATGAACCCATCCCTGCCCTTGTGTGGCAGTGACCAGTAGAAAGTTGTTTTCACATATCCATACATTAAACCATTGATTGTAACCATGATACATATGTGCTTCAGCCTACAGTTTAGACCTATTGTCTTAGATATATATTTGCTTCAGCCTACAGTTTAGACCTATTGTCTTAGATATATATGTGCTTCAGCCTACAGTTTAGACCTATTGTCTTAGATATATATGTGCTTCAGCCTACAGTTTAGACCTATTGTCTTATGTATGACCCTCTGTCCTGCGTGACAGTCAATACCACCATTATCCTCACTTTAATAAGACTATCAAAATCCTCAGATTAGGCAAAATTGTAATTAATTTTGTCAATAAAGATGTTAATAATAATAATAAGTACTTGCGTAACTACTTCGTGAATCTGGCCCCTGATCCTCAACCCCTAGAGGCGATAAAATAATGAGGGAATATGATCACGACATACATAATACTCAGGTGGGGGGGGGGGGTATAGACTTAGTGGACAAATGTAAGGAAATATTTCGAGGAATACCTTGAGTTTCTTTCACCCTGATGCACCTGTTACCTAGCAGTAAAATAGGTACCTGGGAGTTAGTCAGGTGTCACGGGCTGCTTCCTGGGGGTGGAGGCCTGGTCGAGGACCGGGCCGCGGGGACACTAAAGCCCCGAAATCATCTCAAGATAACCACAAGATATCAACATTGGTTCAATGTCATCAACGTTGATGACGTTATCTTGGTTATCGTGAGATGATTTCGGGGCTTTAGTGTCCCCGCGGCCCGGTCCTCGACCAGGCCTCCACCCCCCCAGGAAGCAGCCCGTGACAGCTGACTAACTCCCAGGTACCTATTTTACTGCTAGGTAACAACGTTGTAAACGTTAACGTTAAACAAATGACGTTAAACAATGCTCGTGTGAGCCAACATCTGTTATCCAACGAGAAGCAAATATGATAACGAGTTTACGCTAAATCTACTAGGAGTGCCTCCTCCCCCCCCCATGTTGTCAGTAAGGGGGGGGGCAGGTCCCCCCGCCCCCTCCAGCGTCTTAAGACATGACAATGACCTCAGACCCATCGGCACAACCGGCCCTAAGCCGCTGGTAAACACCCGCGCGGAAATCTAGGTGGCGAGCGGCCCCCTGATAGTATACTGTGTTATATTGATCTGAGAGATATTTTATGTGGAGGTACTAGGGGAGGGGGCAAGGGGAGGGGGCAAGGGGAGGGGGGGGTCAAGAGAGGGGGGGAAGGGAGGGGGTAGGGGAGGGGGGCAAGGGAGGGGTGGCATTAACCTAGAGACAGACCAGTACATTGGCTGACACACCCTTCAAAAGGCTTTGTCCTCTGCACTGGCCAGGTGTACTCATCTAATTGTGCTCACCTATATGTGCTTGCGGGGGTTGAGCTCTGGCTCTTTGGTCCCGCCTCTCAACCGTCAATCAACAGGTGTACAGGTTCCTGAGCCTACTGGGCTCTTATCATATCTACATTATAAACTGTGTATGGAGTCAGCCTCCACCACATCACTGCCTAATGCATTCCACCTGTTAACTACTCTGACACTGAAAAAGTTCTTCCAAACGTCACTGTGGCTCATGTGGTGTGTGGCCAAGAGTGGCAACTAATGAATGTACTGAATGATACTGTTTTACTTTTAAATGACAGCTTGCACCTAATGGTACAACCTGCTTTCGTACAAGACAGCACATATAAATGACTTATTGCTTAAAGTCACTATTTGCTTATAAATAAGTACATATATGACATATTCCAAGCCATATTTTTTAAGGCACTAACTTTTTCTCTCATTTTGATTAAATAATAGACATTTTATACAAAATTTTACAATATCCGGAGTTACTTTACAATTTAAATATTTTAGTTTGTTTTATTATTTTTATAAANTTTTCTATGCACATCAGACTTGACAGGTTAGGCGGGTTGCTTGGGTTGGTACGATTCAGGGTATCTTGAGGTAGACTGAAATGTTGGCTTTTTAAGAATGGTGGACGCAGCTGAGATCACAGCCGCCACTCACAGCAAGCTCCCTCCACAGTAACATTGACCCCAGTAACATTGACCACAGTAAACACTGACCACAGTAACTGACCACAGTAACCACAGTAACATTGACCACAGTAACATTGACCACAGTAACACTGACCACAGTAACATTTAACACAGGAACACTGACCACAGTAACACTGACCACAGTAACATTGACCACAGTAACATTTAAAACCGGAACACTGACCACAGTAACATTGAACACAGGAACATTGACCACAGTAACACTGACCACAGTAACCACAGTACATTGACCACAGTAACATTGACCACAGTAACACTGACCTCAGTAACATTGAACACAGTAACCTGACCACAGTAACATTGACCACAGGACATTGACCACAGTAACATTACCACAGTAACATTGACCACAGTAACACTGACCACAGTAACATTGAACACAGAACACTGACCACAGTAACATTGGCCACAGTAACATTGACCACAGTAACACTGACCACAGTAACATTGACCACAGTAATACTGACCACAGTAACATTGAACACAGGAACATTGACCACAGTAACATTGACCACAGTAACATTGACCACAGTAACACTGACCACAGTAACATTGACCACAGTAACATGACCACAGTAACATTGACCACAGGAACCTTAACCACAGGAACATTGACCACAGGAACATTGACCACAGGAACATTGACCACAGGAACCTTAACCACAGTAACATTAACCACAGTAACATTGACCACAGTAACACTGACCACAGTAACATTGACCACAGTAACATTGACCACAGTCACATTGACCACAGGAACCTTAACCACAGTACATTGACCACAGTAACACTGACCACAGGAACATTGACCACAGTAACACTGACCACAGGAACCTTAACCACAGTAACATTGACCACAGTAACATTGACCACAGGAACCTTAACCACAGTAACATTGACCACAGTAACATTGACCACAGGAACTTAACCACAGTAACATTGACCACAGTAACATTGACCACAGTAACATTGACCACAGGAACCTTAACCACAGTAACATTGACCACAGTAACATTGACCACAGTAACCTTAACCACAGTAACATTGACCACAGTAACACTGACCACAGGAACATTGACCACAGTAACACTGACCACAGGAACCTTAACCACAGTAACATTGACCACAGTAACATTGACCACAGTAACATTGACCACAGGAACCTTAACCACAGTAACATTGACCACAGTAACATTGACCACAGGAACCTTACCACAGTAACATTGACCACAGTAACATTGACCACAGGAACCTTAACCACAGTAACATTGACCACAGGAACATTGACCACAGGAACATTGACCACAGTAACATTGACCACAGGAACATTGACCACAGTAACATTGACCACAGGAACATTGACCACAGTAACATTGACCACAGTAACATTGACCACAGGAACATTGACCACAGGAACCTTAACCACAGTAACATTGACCACAGTAACATTGACCACAGGAACCTTAACCACAGTAACATTGACCACAGGAACCTTAACCACAGTAACATTGACCACAGTAATATTGACCACAGGAACCTTAACCACAGTAACATTAACCACAGGAACCTTAACCACAGTAACATTAACCACAGGAACCTAACCACAGTAACACTTGACCACAGTAACATTGACCACAGTAACATTGACCACAGGAACCTTAACCACAGTAACATTGACCACAGTAACATTGACCACAGGAACCTTAACCACAGTAACATTGACCACAGTAACATTGACCACAGGAACCTTAACCACAGTAACATTGACCACAGTAACATTGACCACAGGAACCTTAACCACAGTAACATTGACCACAGTAACATTGACCACAGTAACACTGACCACAGTAACATTGACCACAGTAACACTGACCACAGTAACACTGAGCTCAGTAACATTGACCACAGTAACACTGACCACAGGAACATTGACCACAGTAACACTGACCACAGTAACATTGACCACAGTAACATTGACCACAGTAACACTGACCACAGTAACATTGACCACAGTAACATTGACCACAGTAACACTGACCACAGTAACACTGACCACAGTAACATTGACCACAGTAACATTGACCACAGGAACATTGACCACAGTACACTGACCACAGTAACACTGACCACAGTAACATTGACCACAGGAACATTGACCACAGTAACATTGACCACAGTAACATTGACCACAGGAACCTTAACCACAGTAACATTGACCACAGGAACATTGACCACAGTAACATTGACCACAGTAACATTGACCACAGGAACCTTAACCACAGGAACCTTAACCACAGTAACCTTGACCACAGTAACACTGACCACAGGAACCTTAACCACAGTAACATTGACCACAGGAACCTTACCACAGTAACCTTGACCACAGTAACACTGACCACACAGTAACATTGACCACAGTAACATTGACCACAGGAACCTTAACCACAGTAACATTGACCACAGTAACATTGACCACAGGAACCTTAACCACAGTAACATTGACCACTGTAACACTGACCACAGTAACATTGACCACAGGAACATTAACCACAGTAACATTGACCACAGTAAACTTGACCACAGTAACATTGACCACAGGAACATTAACCACAGAACATTGACCACAGTAACATTGACCACAGGAACATTGACCAGAGTGAATTGCCTGGAGGAGACGAGCAGGTCATTACCGGTGACGGAGGTCAAGGAGGTCAAAGAGGGGGGAGGGAGGACTGGATAGTTACCCCCCCCCCCCCCTTAATAAGTTTAATAAGGCAACAATGACTGCGGGAATCAGTAATTATAGGGCCGGCAGAGGGCAGGTACAACGTATTGCTGCGTGCAGGTGGGCGGATGGCAGTCAGCCGCCCCCGTGGGAATGGACAGCCGCCCGCCCCCGTGGAATGGCAGCCGGCCGCCCCCGTGGGAATGGCAGCCCGGCCGCCCTGTTGGAATGGCAGGCAGCCGCCCCCTCGCGTGGATGGCAGGCAGCCGCCCCCCTCGCGTGGATGGCGGGCAGCCGCCACCCTCGCGTGGATGGCAGGCAGCCGCCCCCCTCGCGTGGATGGCAGGCAGCCCCCCCCTCGCGTGGATGGCGGGCAGCCGCCACCCTCTCGTGGATGCAGCAGCCGCCCCCCTCGCGTGGATG
>WNGS01024418.1:0-11960 GCA_020271785.1 Procambarus virginalis | reverse complement strand
GAAGTATGGAGGTGACCTACACACCTGGAGGGGGTGTGGAGGCCACACAGGTAGTATGGAGTGTGACCTACACACCTGGAGGAGGGTGTGGAGGCCACACAGGAAGTATGGAGTATGGCCTCCACACCTGGAGGAGGGTGTGGAGGCCACACAGGTAGTATGGAGTATGACCTCCACACCTGCAGGAGGGTGTGGAGGCTAGACATGTAGTATGGAGTGTGGCCTCCACACCTGGAGTAGGGTGTGGAGGCCACACAGTAGTATGGAGTGTGGCCTCCACACCTGAAGGAGGGTGTGGAGGCCACACAGGTAGTATGGAGTGTGACCTCCACACCTGGAGGAGGGTGTGGAGGCCACACAGGAAGTATGGAGTGTGACCTCCACACCTGGAGGAGGGTGTGGAGGCCACACAGGTAGTACGTAGTGTGACCTCCACACCTGCAGGAGGGTGTGGAGGCCACACAGGTAGTATGGAGTGTGACCTCCACACCTGGAGGAGGGTGTGGAGGCCACACAGGAAGTATGGAGTATGGCCTCCACACCTGGAGGAGGGTGTGGAGGCCACACAGGTAGTATGGAGTGTGACCTCCACACCTGGAGGAGGGTGTGGAGGCCACACAGGTAGTATGGAGTGTGATCTCCACACCTGGAGGAGGGTGTGGAGGCCACACAGGTAGTATGGAGTATGGTCTCCACACCTGGAGGAAGGTGTGGAGGCCACACAGGAAGGTGGCACCATAACTGGAGGACAGTCACAGTGGACTCTAAAAGCTTCGGCCACACACACATCGGGTCCAGGGTTCGAGTCTCCTAGAGCCCAGGTGAACGGAAAGAGAGCACTCTTCTCCAGACACACCAGAGGCTAGTGGAGTGCCGCGGGGCTACACCCAGGAGCCTCCGTTGTTCACCGTGTTCATCAGTGATATATTCACCAGAGTGAACACCAACACCCGTAAGTCTGTCTGTGGCACTAACATAGGGCGGGGACAAACGCGAGTGAACATGTAAACTTGTTCCTTACAAGACCTTAATTGGCTTTCGAAGTGAACGGAAAATTGTGTGATGGAGTTCAGTGAATGACAAGAGTAAGGTTATAAGAGGAACCAAATATACACTAAATAATGTTAACGCGTAAACCTGATTGTAAAATGAATGTAGATTCCTAAAGAGTAAGGCTCTAAGGTCCATAAAGAGTAAGGCTCTAAGATTCCTAAAGAGTAAGGCTCTAAGATTCCTAAAGAGTAAGGCTCTAAGATTCATAAAGAGTAAGGCTCTAAGATTCCTAAAGAGTAAGGCTCTAAGATTCATAAAGAGTAAGGCTCTAAGATTCATAAAGAGTAAGGCTCTAAGATTCCTAAAGAGTAAGGCTCTAAGATTCATAAAGAGTAAGGCTCTAAGATTCATAAAGAGTAAGGCTCTAAGATTCCTAAAGAGTAAGGCTCTAAGATTCATAAAGAGTAAGGCTCTAAGGTCCATAAAGAGTAAGGCTCTAAGATTCCTAAAGAGTAAGGCTCTAAGATTCCTAAAGAGTAAGGCTCTAAGATTCATAAAGAGTAAGGCTCTAAGATTCATAAAGAGTAAGGCTCTAAGGTCCATAAAGAGTAAGGCTCTAAGATTCCTAAAGAGTAAGGCTCTAAGATTCCTAAAGAGTAAGGCTCTAAGATTCATAAAGAGTAAGGCTCTATGATTCATAAAGAGTAAGGCTCTATGATTCATAAAGAGTAAGGCTCTATGATTCATAAAGAGTAAGGCTCTATGATTCATAAAGAGTAAGGCTCTATGATTCATAAAGAGTAAGGCTCTAAGATTCCTAAAGAGTAAGGCTTTAAGGTCCATAAAGAGTAAGGCTCTAAGATTCCTAAAGAGTAAGGCTCTAAGGTCCATAAAGAGTAAGGCTCTAAGATTCATAAAGAGTAAGGCTCTAAGATTCATAAAGAGTAAGGCTCTATGATTCATAAAGAGTAAGGCTCTAAGATTCATAAAGAGTAAGGCTCTATGATTCATAAAGAGTAAGGCTCTATGATTCATAAAGAGTAAGGCTCTAAGATTCATAAAGAGTAAGGCTCTAAGATTCATAAAGAGTAAGGCTCTAAGATTCATAAAGAGTAAGGCTCTATGATTCATAAAGAGTAAGGCTCTATGATTCATAAAGAGTAAGGCTCTAAGGTCCATAAAGAGTAAGGCTCTAAGATTCCTAAAGAGTAAGGCTCTAAGATTCCTAAAGAGTAAGGCTCTAAGATTCATAAAGAGTAAGGCTCTATGATTCATAAAGAGTAAGGCTCTAAGATTCATAAAGAGTAAGGCTCTATGATTCATAAAGAGTAAGGCTCTATGATTCATAAAGAGTAAGGCTCTAAGGTCCATAAAGAGTAAGGCTCTAAGATTCCTAAAGAGTAAGGCTCTAAGATTCCTAAAGAGTAAGGCTCTAAGATTCATAAAGAGTAAGGCTCTATGATTCATAAAGAGTAAGGCTCTAAGATTCATAAAGAGTAAGGCTCTAAGATTCATAAAGAGTAAGGCTCTATGATTCATAAAGAGTAAGGCTCTATGATTCATAAAGAGTAAGGCTCTAAAACAAAACAAAGAATGCAGAAATTATTGAAATAAGGTTAATAAGGTGCTAGGATTAATATACAAAAGCGTTAGCAATACAAAAATCCAATATTTTTCTTACCCTTAATTGTGGACCGGTAATTAGATCATCAGGAGCGCCAGTTAGAGTGTGTTGGGCAGCAGGTAGTGTGTGTTGGGCAGCAGGTAGTGTGTGTTGGGCAGCAGGTAGTGTGTGTTGGGCAGCAGGTAGTGTGTGTTGGGCAGCAGGTAGTGTGTGTTGGGCAGCAGGTAGTGTGTGTTGGGCAGCAGGTAGTGTGTGTTGGGCAGCAGGTAGTGTGTGTTGAGCAGCAGGTAGTGTGTGTTGGGCAGCAGGTAGTGTGTGTTGGGCAGCAGGTAGTGTGTGTTGGGCAGCAGGTAGTGTGTGTTGGGCAGCAGGTAGTGTGTGTTGGGCAGCAGGTAGTGTGTGTTGGGCAGCAGGTAGTGTGTGTTGGGCAGCAGGTAGTGTGTGTTGGGCAGCAGGTAGTGTGTGTTGGGCAGCAGGTAGTGTGTGTTGGGCAGCAGGTAGTGTGTGTTGGGCAGCAGGTAGTGTGTGTTGGGCAGCAGGTAGTGTGTGTTGGGCAGCAGGTAGTGTGTGTTGGGCAGCAGGTAGTGTGTGTTGGCAGCAGGTAGTGTGTGTTGGGCAGCAGGTAGTGTGGGTCACTCGACCAGTATATGGAGGAAGTAGTTATGCAGGCGACGAGTCACAATAACGGGGCTGAAGATATTATGACCAAACCTCACTCCACAAATGTAGCAGACCACCACGTTATGGTCCGTCCTGGACCTTTAACAGGGCTTGTGGACTTGTTAATGATCCGTCCTGGACCTTTAACAGGGCTTGTGGACTTGTTAATAGCCCGTCCTGGACCTTTAACAAGGCTTGTGGACTTGTTAATGATCCGTCCTGGACCTTTAACAGGGCTTGTGGACTTGTTAATAGCCCGTCCTGGACCTTTAACAAGGCTTGTGGACTTGTTAATGGTCCGTCCTGGACCTTTAACAGGGCTTCTGGACTTGTTAATAGCCCGTCCTGGACCTTTAACAAGGCTTCTGGACTTGTTAATGATCCGGCCTGGACCTTTAACAAGGCTTGTTGCCTTGTTAATGGTCCAGGACGGACCGAATCGTCGTCGTCTCCTACACTTCAGATGTGTGGTTCATCACGGCGCAGTTAACCCGCGGAACTTTACATTTTATATACGAACAGACAAAGAAACTCAACTTAAACTCTGGTGGAGGGCTCAGAGCACGGAGAGTCCACATGATAAACTCTGGTGGAAGTCTTAGAGCACGGAGAGTCCACATGATAAACTCTGGTGGAAGTCTTAGAGCACGGAGAGTCCTCATGATAAACTCTGGTGGAAGTCTCAGAGCACGGAGAGTCCTCATGATAAACTCTGGTGAGGGCTTAGAGCACGGAGAGTCCTCATGATAAACTCTGGTGGAAGTCTCAGAGCACGGAGAGTCCACATGATAAACTCTGGTGGAAGTCTTAGAGCACGGAGAGTCCTCATGATAAACTCTGGTGGAAGTCTCAGAGCACGGAGAGTCCACATGATAAACTCTGGTGGAAGTCTCAGAGCACGGAGAGTCCTCATGATAAACTCTGGTGGAAGTCTTAGAGCACGGAGAGTCCTCATGATAAACTCTGGTGGAAGTCTTAGAGCACGGAGAGTCCACATGATAAACTCTGGTGGAAGTCTTAGAGCACGGAGAGTCCTCATGATAAACTCTGGTGGAAGTCTCAGAGCACGGAGAGTCCACATGATAAACTCTGGTGGAAGTCTTAGAGCACGGAGAGTCCACATGATAAACTCTGGTGGAGGGCTTAGAGCACGGAGAGTCCTCATGATAAACTCTGGTGGAAGTCTCAGAGCACGGAGAGTCCACATGATAAACTCTGGTGGAGGGCTTAGAGCACGGAGAGTCCTCATGATAAACTCTGGTGGAGGGCTTAGAGCACGTAGAGTCCTCATGATAAAGCCCCACATAACGAAGCAGCTTAACAAGGCGGATATAAACTTGGTGTTGAACAAAAACCAACAATGTTAAACGACAAGTAAAGGATTCAAGTCGGATATGTTTAGTAACGGTTACCAAGTAACAAGCAAACAACAAACTCACTGGCAAGTTTTATGAATTATTTAGACATAGTTGGCGTAGTTTGGATGTATGTACTGCCTAGCATGGGCCAATAGGCTGTCTGCTGAATCCTGTATAGTTTTATCCTTATGAGTGAGAATCATTCACCTATCACACTAACTCGCTGCTCTAAGTAGGTCCTGTTAGACTCTAGTGTAGGGTGAGACCCTGAGCGTGCGTGAGGTCCACTCATTCTCCTGACACTCTCCATGTACACGTACACCAACACTTACACGTCGTTCACACGTGCACATCGCTCTATAGGAACCATTCACGTATAGGTCACGTACATCATGTACCCGCATGCCACGTACACTCATTTTGTCTCCGTTCCGACGTGGCGTGGAACAAAACATAACCCGGACCTTCCATTACGTGCGGAAGACGAACCCAAATGTGTCTCGACTTGGAGAATGAGGCAGAGTGCTCCTGTGGGCGAACACATCACATCCCGTCATTGAGATAGAGGACCCCAGTGAGGATGGATCCCCCACTCAAGAGGGAGGAAAGTAATTAGAAAGTTGTAGTAGTTAAGAGTGTAACCCCACCACCCCTTTCAAGACGTATGGAAACCCCACCACTGACCTCCAACAAGCAGAGTAACCCACATGACAGAGTACCATCACTGGTCTTGGCTAGAGTGCTCAGGGATGACCTGAACCCTTCCCTCTCAGGTGAGCTGCCTCTTGCCCTCTCACTGAGCGAGAGGTACCTGGATGGCCTCATACTGAGAGGTACCTGAGTATGACCTCATACTGAGAGGTACCTGAGTATGGCCTAATACTGAGAGGTACCGAGTATGGCCACATACTGAGAGGTACCGAGTATGGCCTCATACTGAGAGGTACCTGAGTATGGCCTCATACTGAGAGGTACCGAGTATGGCCACATACTGAGAGGTACGTGAGTATGGCCTCATACTGAGAGGTACCTGAGTATGGCCTCATACTGAGAGGTACCCGAGTATGGCCACATACTGAGAGGTACCTGAGTATGGCCTCATACTGAGAGGTACTGAGTATGGATACTGAGAGGACCCGAGTATGGCCTCTGAGAGGTACCCGAGTAGGCCACATACGAGAGGTACCTGAGTATGGCCTCATACTGAGAGGAGTGTGTGTTGGGGCGAGGAGGCGCGTGGTCGTTAGTGAGGAACGACGACTCTTGTCCCGAGGGCCAAGCTTACTCACTGACACACGTGACACCAGGGGGGGGGTCAAGCCACGCATGGCAGCGAGTGTCAAGCCACGCATGACAGCGGGGGGGGGGAGGAGGGGTAGAGCAACATCATGGAAATATAATTTAGAAGATTAAAATCAACAAATTTTTACAAACTCAAGAGTTGGCAACACTGTTGCTTCCTCGCTCATTTCTGGCCAAAATATTTCAAATAAAAATAATCAAAGTAATAAATAAATTAAAAAATAGAATCATAAACAAGAGTAATAATAAATAAGACATTATTTGGAAGAAGAACAAAACATTGTGTGTTGAAATGACTGGTATGACAACGGGTCACTGCTACCGTCATCAGTACTACACACACTCACACGCACACACGCTCACACGCACACACACACACACACGCACACACACGCACGCACACACGACACACACACACACGCACACACTGTACAGTCATATAAGAAGAAAAATGTCGGTGAACGACCAAGTGACAAGACTAAGGAAGGCAGAGGGGGCATATACTGAAAGTGACAAGGAAATCTGTGAGGCACTGAATGCCAGTTTCCATGGAGTGTTCACTACCGAGCCTGAGCAGCTCCATTGTTGGAAGGGGTTACCCTAGATGAAAGACTATCAGATATAGAGGTGACAGCAGAGAGGTAATGAAACAGTTGACAACTCTAGATGCAACTAAAGCGGTTGGACCAGACAAAGTATCACCGTGGATACTAAAAGAAGCAGCGCAGGCCCTCAGCGTGCCTTTGGCAATGATCTTTAATGAGTCACTTATGTCGGGAGAATTGCCCAGTTGCTGGAAGAAGGCAAATGTCGTGCCGATCTTCAAGAAAGGCGATAGGGAGGAAGCACTTAACTATAGACCTGTATCACTGACAAGCATCCCCTGTAAAATACTGGAAAGAATAATTAGGCTACGACTGGTTGCACACCTGGAGAACGTTAGGTTTGTGAACAAACATCAACATGGGTTCTGGACAGGGAAATCGTGCCTAACAAACCTTCTGGAATTCTATGATAAAAAACGAGGATAAGACAGGACAGAGATGGTTGGGCAGACTGCATATTTCTGGACTGCCAAAAAGCCTTTGATACAGTACCGCACATGAGACTGCTGTTCAAACTCGAGAGGCAGGCGGGGGGGGGGAAAGGCCTAGCATGGATAAGGAACTACCTAACAGGAAGGAGCCAAAGAGTTACGGTAAGGGGCGAGAAGTCGGACTGGCGAACAGTAACAAGTGGAGTACCACAAGGATCGGTGCTGGGACCAATTCTATTTCTTGTATATGTTAACGACATGTTTACAGGGTGTAGAGTCCTACATGTCGATGTTTGCGGATGACGCAAAGTTGATGAGAAGAGTTGTGACAGATGAGGATTGCAGGATCCTCCAAGAGGACCTGAACAGGTTGCAGAGATGGTCAGAGAAATGGCTACTGGAATTCAACACGAGCAAATGTAAAGTTATGGAAATGGGACTAGGAGATAGGAGACCAAAGGGACAGTACACAATGAAGGGGAACAGCCTACCTGTGACGACGCGCGAAAGAGACCTGGGTGTGGACGTAACACCTAATCTATCTCCTGAGGCACATATAAATAGGATAACGACAGCAGCGTACTCTACACTGGCAAAAGTTAGAACATCATTCAGAAACCTAAGTAAGGAGGCATTTAGGGCGCTTTACACTGCCTACGTGAGGCCAGTCTTAGAGTATGCCGCCTCATCATGGAGTCCCCATCTGAAGAAGCATATAATGAAACTGGAAAAGGTTCAGAGGTTTGCAACGAGACTCGTCCCAGAGCTACGAGGGATGGGGTATGAGGAGCGCCTGAGGGAACTGTGCCTTACGACACTAGAAAGAAGAAGGGAGAGGGGGGACATGATAGGAACGTATAAAATACTCAGAGGGATTGACAGAGTGGACATAGACGAAATGTTCACACGGAATAGTAACAGAACGAGGGGACATGGATGGAAGTTGAAACTCAGATGAGTCACAGAGATGTTAGGAAGTTTTCTTTTAGCGTGAGAGTAGTGGGAAAATGGAATGCACTTAAGGAACAGGTTGTGGAAGCCAATACTATTCATAATTTTAAAACCAGGTATGATAGGGAAATGGGACAGGAGTCATTGCTGTAAACAACTGATGCTCGAAAGGCGGGATCCAAGAGTCAATGCTCGATCCTGCAGACACAATAAGGTGAGTACACTCATGAGCACACACCACTCACACACACACCCACACTCACACTCTCCTCACACACAAGGAGTGGGGCACCACCCCCCACATTGTACCTCAACAGACCACCCCACCTGCCCCATTCCCCCTGTCAGCCCACCCACCAAAGTACCCATCCTAACTGGAGCCCTACCCCCCACAACCCTCACCCTCCCCCACTCACCCCTCATCCCAGGACCCCCCTTCTCTCCCACCCCCAAAGCCACTCCGGTTCTGACCCACACCTAACTAACAACCTTCACAAGCTAACGCACAAACCGCAACAAAAGCCTACGAAGAATCCGAAACAAACACGGACGGAACACAAAAAAAGACCAGGACACATCCAAACGGACCCCAAGGGCCCAAAGACAAAGGGCCCTTCTCCGCTCCCCAACCTTGCTTCCCATTCCCCCAACCCCCCAACCCTCTCCCTCCTCCCCTCCACTCTCACACCACCCCACTTACTACACCTCCCCCCCCCCCCCACCACACACCCCAAGCCCTTCTCTCCTCCACCGTCTCCCCAGACCAGATCCTCCCAGCTCCCAACTCACCCCAGACCCAAAGCGTTCCCCCAGAGGAGAAGAGAAGCAGCGTCAGTTTAAGGGTAATGTACTCGAACATAGCTGGGATCACAAGCAAGACAAGTGACCTAAGGGAAAGGGCACAAGAAGTGAAACCAGTTGTAATCGGACTCACTGAAAAAAACTCTCTGGAATCATAACGAATGCCGTTGTTTCCCCAGGAGTACAAGTAATAAGGAAAGAGAGGGAAGTTAGGGGAGAAGGTAGAGTGGCCTACTAATGAGAGGTGGAGTTTTTAAGGAGATGGCTATACCGGGCTGTGAGGATTTCAAGAGATACATAGCAGGCACCAGACAATGGGAGGACAAGAATAGTAGTAGCAGCAATATACAAACCTTCCCAAATGATAGGAAAGACCCAGTCAAGAGTATGAAACCATCAACACCATCTAAAAGAGATTTTAGGGGAAAATGTGGTCCCCAGCTTGAACAGCACCACCTTTGTATGGAGACATGTTGTCAGTATACACGAGGAAGATCACGTTGTGTATTTGATCCTTAAGACACATTCATAGTTTATATATATATAGTATAAATATAATATATATATATATATATATATATATATATATATATATATATATAGTATATATATAACTGAAAACTCACACCCCAGAAGTGACTCGAACCCATACTCCCAGGCAGCAACGCAACTAGGTATGTACAGGGATGCCTTAAACATACTTAAACATACATAACCAGTTGCGTTGGCTCCTGTGAGTATGGGTTCGAGTCACTCTGGGGTGTGGAGTTTTCAGTTGTATCTGTCCTGGGGACCATTCAGGTTGTTGCATATATATATTATCATATATATATATATATATCATATATTATATATATATATATATATATATATTGTGACGATAATCTCTTATCAGAGATTTAGCCTGCTTTTTTGCGAATCACTCCTGTCCTCTCAATATACAAGATACGTTTTGTAGTGGTTCTAAATGTATATGATAGCCACACGTACCAGCAACTCCCTCCTCCCCCCCTCCAGCATGGTCGACGCGCCGAACCGTTCCACTGCCTAACTAGCGACTTGCGACCATCCAGCTTCATCATTGGCGCCACCCAACCACCCACTCCGGCTCCCCGCCAATCACAAGAACTCACCAGTTATTGTTGGAGTCCCCTTGCGTTTCTGCCAGCCAGAATATTGTGTGCTCAGCACGCTGTGAACTCCTAAGTGACTCACCGTGTGTGGGCAAATAGAGGTTTATAGTTATTGCATATATTCCAGCATTCATATTTTACTTACTTTTGTGTAATTCCATCCCATTACAGTAATCTATTTTCATGTTTACATTGTTTATTATTTTTACCAGTAAGCCAAGATTTGCATTTGTTTAAATTGTGTTTTTTTATTGTTATTAAAATCCAGTTTTATTATGTCTTTGGAATTTCCGACCTTACCACAGATTACCAATCACGCAGTCATTCTTTTTTTCTTTTTTTTTTTCCTTTTCTTTTTTTATATTATTATATGTGGCCACAGCACTGACACCTGCTAGTTGAAGACTGCCGACCACATTTCCAACTCGTTACCCTCACATATTAAATGGGGGCCAGTCCACGGAGCTACTATTAAATAGAGATCTGTCCACGGAGCTTTTATCAGGTATTGTTAATTGTGGTGGTAAGCACACCTTGGCTTTATTTCTTTGCTTCATTATTCACATTATCATTTTTTATTTTATATGGTGCTGTGTATATTGTACATTACTGATAGATATGTGAGAGTGGAGACAACTTTGGGTTACGGGGTGACTGTAGGCCGCAGTCATATTTTTAATTGGTCGTCTCCCCCTTCAGTGTTATCCTCGGTTTAACATCTTGTCCCCCAATATTTCTTCACTTTGACAGATTATCAACTAGGTACCCTGGTACTGTGGTCGTCTCCGGGTCAATAGCACCCAAGTCCTGCAATCCGACTCTAGGAGGAAATAGAGGGCTTAGCTCCCTAGCACGGAGTATTATTGGCGAATTGGGTCCTCGCCGATAGTTCTTGTCCCCAGTTGACACTCGCACCACTACTCGCCGGTCAGACTGATGGTAATTACCAAAAGGTAGGGAATTGGCTTCTTTATTTAGAGCACAAAGTTCGCTAATTTTATGTAAATACTATTTTCAATTTCAGTGGGTACCATTGCTTATGTTCTATAGTGACTTGGCAAGGTATGATACGTTTTTTTGGACTACCTCATTTATTTGAAGCCATTAGTGTTTCACTTGTTGTATTTTTTAAACTTAGTTTGCACTAATTAGTAGGATTTTTCTTGCCTTTATCCTCCCATAGTGCGTACCAGGTACCACGATTCCTGCGACCTTATTCATTTACATCTTGAATTACTTTAAAAATTATTAATAATTCCCAAAGATAGGGTATCAGTTGCGCACGTTCCTGTTTCTGACATTCACCATATTCTCACGATATTCATATCCGTTGTTTTGCTATATTTTCACCATTTTCCGCTTACAAGTTCAAAGTAGATCCAGCAAAGTGAAATAGGGAACTTACGACACGCTAAGAGGGTCGATTTGTTAACTCTTGCACATGAGTATCACTTAAAAGTTCCTGATTGAGCCAACAAATTTACCATTAATATTATTACTGGATCACCTTGCTGAGGAAGATATGATAGATTCTTCTACACATGAACAGCACATTATTTCAGTTAAAGATGACTTGAGAGCGATTAAGATCAATGGAACTTGCCAAGATCGAGATACAGCAACAAACAAGAAGCAGCTGTCAAGAAGAGCGTGTGAAGACTATCCTCAGAAAGAAAGAAGCTGCCCTCAGAAAGGAAAGAAGCTGCCCTGAAGAAGGAAGAAAGTGAACGGGAGATGGCCTTATACAAACAGCGACTCGAGGTACAACGCGACCACGACAAAAGACAGGCAGAAGAAATGCTAGAAGTCGTAACCGAAAACTCACGAGGGACGCTGCACACAAGCTCAACTCAAACAAGCTGCAGCTAGTCTTCCCCCCAGTTTCAATATCTCCCAAGCAAGTAAGTTAATGCCCCCGTTCCTCGAACGGAGGTTGATGTGTTTTACACCACTTTTGAGACCCTTGATGTTCAGCTTAATTGGCTGACGACCAAGGGCTACCCTTTCCAGAGTACATTTAACAGGTAGAGCAGCAGTCACACTCGCATTTGGCTTCGGAAAACGACTACCACCACCTGAAACAAGCTGTGTTGGACGCCTAC
>WNGS01024417.1:0-17500 GCA_020271785.1 Procambarus virginalis | reverse complement strand
CGGAGGCAAAGAGACAGAGAAGGAAAGCCAGTAGCCAGGAATACAGACCAGAATCGGACTTCGTTTGTGCTCGGTGTGGGATGGACTGCCACTCTCGGATTGGCCTCATCAGTCACACCAGATGCTGCACCAGGATTGACAACCAGAGCGCAACTCCATAGTCTCCCGAGACTGAAGGATGCCTACTATATATATATATATATATATATATATATATATATATATATATATATATATATATATATATATATATATATATATATATATATATATATATAGGGGGGTACCACCTCTGGTGCAATTATAGGGACCCACAGCCTCAGAGAAGGGAACACAGAGCATTCAGGGAAAAACTTGCCATTTAACTCTGAATACATGAGGGTGTTCGCTTCTCCTACCACCCCCCTTTTTTATGGTGTACACTTTATTAAGCAAGGTTATACAGTTACATATCTGATTGTATACAAAAAATGAGCATTAAGAGGACACAAAAATAGTTCGCTTCCTAGAGGCTGTAGATTTCCTCGAACTCCTCCGACGTTGGGCAGGAACCGAGGATGCAGCGAGCATTCCCCCTCTGGATCGCGACACTGAGGCGCTGAAAGAGAAAACTTGCCGCTCTAGGGTCTCTTGTGGTGTCAATGAGCTTGGAACCAAGATCCTTTAGAAACCTTCTTGCACTCTCTCCCCATGGGCCTAGGGTCTCAGACCCTATTGGAATGAAGTTGTACCGAAGATCTAATTGCCTATACTTGGCTGACTTGTCTCTTTCTCTGTGTGTCGCCGCGGCTCCTGCTGTGCCGGCAGAGAGGTTGATGTATGTGGCTGCCAGGGTGGATACGCAAGTATAGTCCCATGCCAACTGTCTGCCACCCTTCCACGGACGCAGTGTGATTCCGTCTGGTCGGCCGGCAAAGCTAACAGAGTCACGGTTCAGAAGGTTGCGGGGCTCTCTCTCCGCTGGACACTGGGCAGAGGCAAGGCTTCTTTTAATGATGTCGTTTACTTCGTCGTGTCTAGTGTGCCAACCACCAGATTTTCCACAGTGCAGGCCATGCAATCCATATACGTCAGCATCTGCCTCGCCGCAAATACACCTATGAACAGTGTGGATAGGGGCAGCAAGACGGAGAGCGACTGCAATACGGAGCTCCTGCGGATCAAGACGTGTGCCTGTCGCAGACATAGGGACTGCCAAAAGGAAGTCCCCTGCATGGGGAGCCTGCACAGCTGTGAGGCGTGCACGATCACTGGGGTTGTTGCTGCCTCCAGCAAAGCTGTGGCTTCTTTGTCTGCAATGGGGCTGTCCCAACTGGATTGTTTCTTGGCTTTCGGCATGGCTGGTCTGAGTGCTGGGTCTGCCATGGCACCCCCCATTTCATGTCGCATTCCGTGTAGTGGGGGTCCTGTATCCCCGCTACATCACTGAGGGTGTCAGGTAGAATTTCCTTAACCAGGTCATCTGATGCTGAGGAGGAAGACAGGAAGGCTGGGACAGCAATTTGGGTGGCGGTGCGGACACCCAAGCCACCGAGCCTAACAGGAAGAGTGGCTTGTTTCCACTGGCACTCGTTGAGGGAGAGATTACAACTTTTTCCAGCATGGTCTTCAGTAAGAGGTCATACTCTTCAAGCTTTCGGTTGCCGTAAGATGGGGCGCACCTCAGAAAGTAGGTTAGCCTCAGAAGGGATAGGCATTTGGTGAGGAGATAAAAGCATCGTGGGCATCGATGTCACCTATTCTGTCTTCCATCCTCCTAAGGTCTGCGATTTTCTTGTCAAGGATCTCCTCAATGGCATTAGACCCGAGGGGGGCTCCAGGAGGGTGCTGTTCTCGGCCCTAATGTATATTAGTATATATATATATATAATATATATATATATATATATATATATATAATATATATATATATATATATTATATATATATATATATATATATAGATATATTATTTACAGCAGCACAAAGGGAACCCAGTTATTGTGCAGACCTGACAACAGCCAAAAACGCCCAGATGGAGTCACCCTGCAGCCATGGAGGAAGGTCAACAGGTCGTATGGGATTACACCTGTGCATCTACATTGGCTGATACCTATTTACGTTACAGCTCAGCGGAGGGAGGTGGGCAGCCACCTTCAGGAGACCCCAAAATCCACAAGTACAGAGACCTAGAACGTTGTTACAGGTTCGTGCCGATAGGCTCAGAGACTCTGGGCGCCTGGGTAAATGTGCACTCCAGTTTTTAAAGGAGGTTGGTGAGGAACTCATTGGGAAAACTAGAGACCCACGAGCAGCCAGTTTCCTGTTCCAGCGCCTCAGTGTCGCAGTGCAGAGGGGAAATGCGTGCTGTATCCTGGGTACGCACCCAACCTCCGAGGAGCTGGATGAGGTCTTCGAACGCTGATTGTTTAATTGTTATATTTTGTGTGTGTGTGTGTGTGTTCTCTGTACACTATATTTATATATATTATATATATATATATATATCTATATATATATATAATATATATATATATATATATATATAATAAATATATATATATATAAAATATGTATAAATATATATATATATATATATATATATATATATATATAATATATATATATAATTATATATATATCTATTATATTTATATTTATACCTAATGTCCCGCAACTCTAATGAGCATGTCGGTCGCCCAGATGGAATCATGTGAACCCCTGGAAGAATGGTAGACAGCTGGTGTGGGACTACACTTGCGTCTCAACTTTAGCCATACCTATGTTGACTTCAGTGCTACTCAAGCAGGAGGAGCTGCCAATCACCGGGAAGCGGCCAAGTCACGTAAATACAGAGACCTTGAGCACCACTACAATTTTGTCCCCATTGCCTCAGAGACACTTGGTGCCTGGGGTAAAAGTGCTGCTAGCTTTTTGAAGGAGTTGGGGTCTAAGCTAATCGAAACAACTAGAGACCCTAGGGCTGCCAGTTTTCTTTTTCAGCGCCTTAGTGTGGCAATCCAGAGAGGAAATGCTCACTGCATCCATGGTTCCTGCCCACCATCTGAGGAGCTTGAGGAGCTATTCAACTTGTGACAAGCAGCCTTGTACCCTACATGTAATCAATATTGTAACTTTTTTTGTGTAATGACATTTTCAAATAAAATTCGATAAATATACACACATACCAAAAGAATAGGGGTGGTAGGAGAAGAAAATATCAAAGTGTTCAGTGAGGATCCACAAGGTCTTCTCTGAGTACTCTTTATTTTCTTCTCCGAGGCTATGGGTCCCTACACTTGCACCAGAGGTGGTACCCCTTATATAATTTTAAAAAATATTTAAATAATATATATATATATATATATATATATATATATATATATATATATATATATATATATATATATATATAATATATATATATAATTATATAGAATTTATATTTACGTTAATTTATATATTTCGATATCATTTAGTATGATGTTAGGTGGACTGTATTTCTGCAATAATCTCACAAATCGATCCTTACACATTAGGGGAGGTTTATATTGAATTTATATATATGCAGCCAATCAAACTACAGTATTAAACTACATATATTAGTATACATTGAGGAGGTTCCTTATCTTATTATGCAGCAGGCTTAGTACACCAGGTATAACTAGGATGTAGACACCAAATTATCCTATTTTAAGGCAGCTTCCATTACCCATAGTAACTGATACACCAAGTCTTGCTTCCTCTTTTTGTACCTGTCAAAGGTGAAAGCTGTAAAGCCAGAATCCTAATATATGACAGTTATATCAGAGAAAACACTGTATAATGAATCATAAAGACCAAGGCTTAACTACCTTTTTTTTTAAGAGGCTGTTCGCATTCTAACCCTATCGCCCTATCTAGTGACATTAATGGCCAAAAATGCTTAGATAAATGGGTTTCGGTAGAACACTTCCCTTGTTTATTGTTGACTGCGTGTTGATGATGGAAGACCACTACTCTGATCTCCACTACACTTCGTCCAAGAGAAAGATAGGAGCCGAATTTGCTCCCTGCGCCTCTGCGGTCCTAATAACAATGGCTGACCACTCCCTACTACTGATGCCTTGGCACTTTGTCCAGATATCAGTAACTTATAGAAGGGTCACATTTACTTTATTTTGATACTAATAATTAAGTTAATTAAAATGAGATATTTTATGATGGTAAAAGTCCAAAGACTAATGTATTTAAGAATAATTCCAACACAATAGCTGGTGAATTTATAACAGTATGTGGCAATGATATCCCGTTTTCTATTGACAGAAAATTCCACTACAAGCTACATTTTCTATGGGATAACTTGTGTCTACAATGCAGCAGCAATATTATCTGCAAATTGCATTGAATATTATTAAATGGTGTCGGATTTTCTGACATAATTCCCCGGGGGGCTGCTCACGGGTCAAAGTCCTATTTAGAACAGGCGAACACCAATACTCCTCCTTCGAATTATTAGATTAATTTGATGTTAGTTGTTAGTAATCACACATTTGTGCGTCTGTTCGTACAGGACGGATGTCCCGTACTCGAGTTGCAGGGGTTAGAAGTCTAATGCGATTTCATTTCCCTGTTAACTCTTGAGAGGCTAAAATTCAAGCCTAAATACATATTATTTAACCCAGAAGACTGAATGTGATCAAGTACTACAGTCAAGTATGATTCAGGGACTGCAGTGAGATCAGTGACATTAGATATAACTTGAAGCTTGTTCAGGTAACTGGTCACTGATATATAAAACACTGAGGCCCATGGAATACATCTTGATTAAATAATAAATGTATCAAAATCAGTCGTCAGATTTATTGGGGTTTAATATAGTTAATTGATTCAGAGGATTGAATAGCCCAACAATAAAGTCAAGTATGGTTCTGAGACTGCAGTGGGTTCAGTGACATTGGTCGCAGTGACTTGTAGCTGTTTAGGCTACTGTTCACTGATTTGCCACTGAGGCCTCATGAACTCATCTTCAGCCTTAAATGATGATATTAACATCAACCTCTGTTGCTATAGTCAGCTGTAATCTCCTTAGTATAATACTACTGGAGAAATATAATCAGCTGACAAATTTAGATTTCTACTAGTATTGTTTATCTGCAGGCATAGGTCTCCTCAGGCTTGATACTGGGCCTGAGAGTAATTTGCCTCCTGCAGAATTTAGCATGGTTATGCCCTGATATTTAGTAGGGCTACCAATGAATCGATGGTAGTAGTCTGTCCCTACAAGGAGATCGAAGTTGGTGAGGTGATCAGACTTAATATTATCTGCCAATTTTATTCCTCTATTTCTCAGGAATTTGGCTGTTGCTCTCAGACCTTGAACTTGTAGGTCTACTGGTATTTTGTCCACCACAATGGCTTGTACTTGACAGACGTACCTGCCTAAACGTACTGATGGTTGTACCACCTGGTAGACTTGAGGTCCTGCATCTGTTATAAACCCTGAGATGTTGAATGTCGTCTGGGCTACAGGCCTTAATTGTAGTTCATCTGCCAACTTTTTAGTGACATATGTTCTCTGGGACCCTTGGTCAAACAACCCACGGGTATGGACCTTGGCCCTCTTATTCTGGATGGTAATTTGGGCAGTAGGCAAAGTTGTATTACCTTTAGACTTTGCCGATTAGACACTCTTTGTTGTTGCACCTTGCAGTACTGTACTGTGGTGGGAATGCTATCTTCCACCTTGGGGTTTGGAGACGTTGTTTTGGTGTCTCTGCACAATGCTGCATGGTGCTGACCTTTGTTACACCTATTACAGGTGTGTAATTGGGTCTCACAGTCTTTGATGTTATGTTTCCTGAGGCACCTCGTGCAATGTTGCAAATCTTTGAGTCGCTCAACACGGGCGTCACTATCAGGAAAATTAGGGCAGTGGTACATTGAATGTTTCTCATTGCAGAACAAACATGTTCCATAGCTTCCAGTACCCTTTGGTGTCACGTTCTTGGGTGACACAGTAACTATAGGCTTGGAGGGTCCCACTGCATATACGCCCACACTGCCACTGTTCCACTTTGGTGTTGAATTATATTGTCTAGATTGATTTGGAGTACCTTTGGTACTCTGTGGTTTACTATTATTGGTTTCTGAGGGTTTACTTGGTGGTTTTAATTTGTCATGTGTTCGTAATTGATGAACTACTGACTTTAAACCTTCAGATATTTCATTCATGGATAAGATGCTTTTATTGTAATGAGCACTCATTTGTCTCAATATGTCCCTAGTATTTTCTCCTGGACAATTATTGTCAAGACCCACTCAGCCACGTTTGTATCTGCTGTCAGGCTGAGGGCATTGATTATTGATTCTACCTCCAGCTTGAAAACTTGGAGTGAATCAGCTGAAGCCTCCGGTGGGGGCAAATGCAACAGCTCATGAACTAAATGTGATGTTCTTACTTCTGGATCAGCATAATTATCCTTGAGGAGTTTTACTGCCAGATCATAGCCGTCATTAGTTAATCTCAGATGGGATACTACTGTTTTAGCCTTACCTGATAATTGGCCTTGCAAATAAGAGAATTTACTACTCTTTGGTAAAGATTGTTTTGAGTCCACAAGGTCAACGAATTTGTTCCAAAATCCGTCCCAATCTTCCTCGTCTTTTCCTGAGAAAGTGGGTAAATTAATTGGAGGGAGTCGAACTTTTGCTTGACTCGTATTAGATGCAACTGTTGTTGTTGTTGTTGCCTTGTTCTGGGCAATTAATTTGACGTAAGGCTGTAACGTGGCCTGAGTCTGTTCTTCACAACTCGCTAGATCAACCATAATGTCGTCTATTTCTGTTTCTGATAAATTGGTGTTGGCAAGTTCAGCCACATATGTTGCTATTTGGCATTTGATTTGCTCAAATTTACCTGCAGCTGCTTGACAATAGCTTTCCAGGTCAGCATAATCAACTGGAGATTGTTGTGACAAATCTTTACATTTCTTGATCTGTCTTGTTAAGTGGCCTTTAAGACCTGCAAGGGTTCTTATCATTCTCCCTACATTATCCATATTGGCTAGTTGGTTAAGCCTTGTGGGGTTGTACTTGGGTTGCTCATAATGCTGAACAAGCACTGATGGCAGCCTAGGGTAAAAATTCTGCAATCACTAGGCTATAATCCTACCTCTACTAGAGGTTAACACTTAACATTAATACACCTTATATATATATACAATCATACACACTAATGATTTGAGTGATAAACCAGTGTCACTGGAAGTACCTTTAGGTTAGCTCCTCAAAATCACCCTAGGATGGTACAGACACTAATTAATCACTCAAAGGTGTAATGATCATAAGTAAATTATTATATATACACAACTCAACTCCAGTTGATAAAATTACACCCAAAATAGGGTTTGCACCATTCATTAATGGTGCTAGGTTGTTCAATATACTACAACTAGACTATGGTAATAATGGGACTAGGATGAACAATAAATAGTTCAACTAGTCAATGGTAATATCCTACCCTGTTGTGGGTTGGCAATTGGTAAATATTGTATTTAGAATACTAGTGCAATATATATTTAATAATTCTCTATTTTGGAGAAATAATATACACAATTATTGATAATAGCCTCTATAAAACTTCTAATATTATCTAGAAGTATTAAATATTATTAGTGACCTCGCAAAATTAACATCACAAAATTCGCGGATAATCTCTTGCGAAATTAACACCACGAAATCCGTGAACAATCTCGGGAGGACACTGCCACTAATTTGGCTGGCTTCAATATTAGCGCTGTCATCTCACAGAATAACACGCCACCAATCTGTGGGTGACCATATGAAACCTCTGAATAAGGCTGGACTGAGCTGGGGGCTCGTGAGCTCGCTCCAGGCAACGCTGCTGTCTTTGACTGGCACTGTATTGTTACTGTATAAATCACACTGCACTAGTACCAGTGTATTTAATGAATCCACTGGTTAACTGGTTCATCCGGTACTCGATGGTGACCATATAATCTGTCATCCGGCTCGAAGATGACCAAATAATGTGGGAACCGGCCTGTGAGATTTATATATATTTAATTGATACGAATTTATATTTACGTTAATTTATATACTTCGATAGCAATTTGTATAATGTTAAGTGGACTGTATTTCTGCAATAATCTCACAAATCGATCCTTACACATTAGGGGAGGTTTATATTGAATTTATATATATGCAGCCAATCAAACTACAGTATTAAACTACATATATTAGTATACATTGAGGAGGTTCCTTATCTTATTATACAGCAGGCTTAGTACACCAGGTATAACTAGGATGTAGACACAAAATTATCCTATTTTGAGGCAGCTTCTATCACCCATAGTAACTGATACACCAAGTCTTGCTTCCTCTTCTTGTACCTGTCAAAGGTGCTAACTGTAAAGCCAGAATCCTAATATATGACAGCTATATCAGAGAAAACACTGTATAATGAATCATAAAGACCAAGGCATAATTACCTTTTTTTTAAGAGGCTGTTCGCATTCTAACCGGTTCACCCTATCTACTGACATTAATGGCCAAAAATGATTAGATAAATGGGTTTCGGTAGAACACTTCCCTTGTTTATCCCCTTTCCCCTTGAAGACTGCGTGTTGATGATGGAAGACCACTACTCTGATCTCCACTACACTTCGTCCAAGAGAAAGATAGGAGCCGAATTTGCTTCCTGCGCCTCTGCGGTCCTAATAACAATGGCTGACCACTCCCTACTACTGACGCCTTGGCACTTTGTCCAGATATCAGTAACTAATAGAAGGGTCACATTTACTTTATTTTGATACTAATAATTAAGTTAATTAAAATGAGATGTTTTATGATGGTAAAAGTCCAAAGACTAATGTATTTAAGAATAATTCCAACACAATAGCTGGTGAATTTATAATAGTATGTGGGAATGATGTCCCGTTTTCTATTGACGAAAAAATTCCACTACAAGCTACATTTTCTATGGGATAACTTGTGTCTACAACGCAGCAGCAATATTATCTGCAAATTGCATTGAATATTATTAAATGGTGTCAGATTTTCCGACAGATATCCAGTGCTGGTATTTGGAGGGTATACGTTTTGAACCCTCGAAAAGGACCTGGTGTCATTGAATGTGGTGTAACCACACTCTGCTGGCCTGGTAAGTCGTGGGTCGAATCTAGGCCTCTTGAACCGACCCGTCTTTGTTTAAAGACTGATCCTCCTCCTGAAATGAAACATGATACTTATCGTTGGTACGCTCCTCCTGTTTACGGCCTTCGTCCCAGCCACTCCTAGACCTTTGGCAATCGCGTGCAAAATGACTCTCTTTCCCACATAGGTAACAATTATTACTCCTCCTAGGTGATGGGGGTGCGTTGACCACGAGGTGATAGCATTTGTGAGACACCTCAAACCCTCACATTCCTCGTCCAATTTGTCGCGAACCCCTGAGATCCCTGAGACAACTTCGTCTAGTTTTGCGTTCATGCCTGTCAATTTATCTAGCTTTGTATCTATTCCCGCAAGAGAGGGAGAGCCTGATCCAGCATTTATTTGCCGGAGACCCCCGTTACCATGACCTGATAGGCTAGCAGCCGGTGACGAATCTGGGTATTTTGTGGGTGTCCGTGAACGGAGGCGGAAAGCCAAACTACTCTGGGCTGGCTCTTCGTATCGGGAAGGTCTACCCACAGCATTTATCCGCACTACTGGCCCTTGGGACCTCCGCTGCTGGGAACCATATGAGGATGAACCTGCTGACCCGTGAACAGCAACAGAATTATGCTGAAATGTCTGAGCTCTATCAATGACTTTTTCCATGGAAGAAATATTAGCGTTGGAAATATATTCTGCTAAACGCTTATCTAGCAAATCCTGGCCAAATCGCGTGATTGCCATCTGCTCTTCCTCTCCCTTTCCAGATGTTTGTAAGCTCAATGAGCCAAATGCTGGACTCTATCAGCCCATTCTAAGATTTCCTCACCATTCTCCTGGCGGGCCTGAGAAAATTTCCTAAAACCTCCCTATCTCCAGATTGCTTTACAAGCTTGTGCATCATGCGAGTGTAATCAATTGATGGTTCCCGGTCTAGTATCCAGTTGTAAAAATCACTAGCTTTGCCTTTATGGCACCAACCCAAGTTTATTAGAGAAGTAGTGCCACTACAATTCTTTTCCACTGCATACGATGTGAAACGGCGATAGAACGGAGTCCAATCAGATTTACCATCATAATCGAATTTTCGAGGTGATGGACGGAACGAATTACTCCTTCGACCATGACTGTTCCACCGTCGAGGAGACTTGGAGTCATCCGAATCAGAATCCTGAGAGCTAGCTGACAACCTTCAAACTGGACGACAAGTGGAATGAGACGAACCCTCAGTGGAAATATGTCCCTGTATCTAGAACCCTTAGTGGAAATATGTCCCTGTCTCTGAAAGCCAGAACTATGCAAACCATGGGTAATACAAGGAGGAGACCTACGTCTGGTGTGACTGCGTGCAGTCGCACCTCCAGAGGCAGCGGAGGCATTCCCATCGTTGATGATGAGTTTGAACGTCTCCAAGCATTTGGTTCTGCTATTGTGTTGGAGCCTGGGCCATGAGGTAATAGGTCTGTGTCAAAAGATATGGCATTCAACAAAGGAGTTGTAATCTTAAGGTGAGAAATATGGTGGATGTTGTCTGCCGTGATAGTGCGTGTGTGTCTAAACTTGACAATTCTGTTGGCCAGTGTGTATGACACTCCAGGTAATGTTATTAGATCAGTTACAAACGCCAAGTTAATCCGTATGTGGGGCATCTTGCAGTAATGAAAAGCCGAAGCTCAGAACTAGTCTTTTGCAAAATGTACGTTCACAGCCAAAGTAAACCGGCAATGAATAAAAATAAGACGTCAGGGAATAGGCCTTAATTCTAAGGATGGTCAAGAAGAGTACTCTACTTCCAAGTCTGTAACAAATGGAAGCAGGTGCCGCTTAAGAATTATCCAGTATGTTTGAGGTAACCCTTCGTTGTATTCAATGTCCAAAGAATTGAAGAAAAAACAGGGTGGGCCCAATACTTAGGGTTACCTGACCCCAATGATACCCCCTTCCAAAAATTTCAAAATTAGGCGACACTTAGTATGGTCGTGAACACTTAGAAGGATAGGATAATCGTAAGTTCGTACACTTGATCATATACTTAAATCTAGGATCATGCACTTAAATCTAGGATGTAAACATATATTGCACTCTTACAAGTGTATGTTAGGTAAGAACCCTTATCACTTATTTCTAAGTACTTTCACTAGTCACTTGTAGGAACGTCTCATACTGTCATGTTCCCCTAAAAAGTGGACAATAGCAAACCACAATGTTTCAAGTTTCACTATTTCAATTGGATATTCCACAGTATCATGCACTTAACTAATGTATATCAGTATATTTCACCTAAGTGTTTCAAGTAAATGTATCTAATTTTACTGAAAATTAAGTTTATGCACTAACATCTACATTTATCAATGAGTATACAGTTCAAAGTTTATGCACCTGTTAAAGAACAACACACGTATTTCAGATGAATGGGTAAGCTCAATGGTACTCCCAGGGAAGAAATATGGTTTCCTTTTCTCAGGTTCTAAGTACATCAGCACTAATTTTCTTGACACATATGTCTCCCTGGAGTCATATATATAAAGAAAGTTCGTGCAGCCAAAGTATAATACAGCCCAGTGAGATGCAACAAACACTTTTTTATAGCTGAAGCCAATGAATCCTCCACGACTGTGAGTTAGCAATAACACTGCAACCTGTCCTCTTAAAAAGAACGTCGCATTTGGCCGTTTGCTCGTATGGCCGAATTTGGACGTAATTTGAAAATGAAAAAAATATGAAAATAAATTTGGGATTTTTTTTTCAACAACAGTAGGTTAAGGGTCCTCTGATTGGTTAGGTGGGCAGGAAATTCTCTTAAAGTTTCAAAACGTTATGAAAAACGTTAATTTAAAGTGTCCTCTCAGAACCTCTGCGCGTACGCCGGACGACTCAAATAGAAAACGGAACAGAACGTCACTTTTGTGAGTCGATTTCATTTCAAATTACGTCGAAATTTGGCCATATCACGCAAACGAGCCAAAAGTGACGTTCTTTTTAAGAGGACGGGTTGAACACTGAGCCCGGATACGCTCGTGAATGAAGGGCTAAATCCGTGAGTTGGTAACTTCCTCCTCACTCCTATTATAATCACAAAAATTGCCGAGAACTCCGAATTCTGATGTAGAATATCAAGAAAAATAGTAAATGCAAAGAAAACTGAGGGTACAACCTTAGTGGTAAGTGGAAACGCCAACTGGTGGGGCGGGCCGGCAGCATGTAGGAATAAGTATGGCGGCGGCGTGGCTTGGTGATGGCGTCGTCTTGAGAACAATGAATATTCACTAAAATTCACAAAAAATCGAGAAAATTGCCATAAATGGAGAAAATTGATACTGCAAAGAGGGCAAAATATCAGGGAAATGAATCTAACGTCGAGAAACTTGCTGGATGAATGGGGGTTGTAGAACACTCTTGAATCCGGAACAGAGATATGATGAAGTATATAAAATCACAGGGAAATGCAAGAAATGGGGAATAAAGCACAGATACTGGAATCAGGAACCTTAATATCTCAGACAACGCGGTTGAAAAGCATAAATCAAGTCCTAGCAAACTGGAGAACATCTAAGGTGAAACCAACGACAGTAAATTTTACTGTGATGTTGAACACGAAGTCTCAATCAAATTCAGCAGGATAATGATGCATACAGTGTAGCGAGGTCCTCTTGATCACCGTGTAGGCTGATAAGGCGCCAGTGTGAAGGCGGTGGCCTAGGGGTTATGGCCAACCACGTGGTAATCAACATACACAGAAATGGGTAGAAAACGGGGAAAACAGTTGCTCACCTTGAGCTGGAGTCTTCTCACAGGAGAGCTGAAGCAATACGACGGCTTCTAGGGGCGAGGTCCAATGGTAGCTGGCCAATAGAGGAGCTGGATAACGAATGTCCAGGAGGCGTCACTAACAGGTATGTCTTCGATGCGGTGCGGTTCATCTCTGCCCTCTCTCTCGCCTCCGGGCATGTGCGTGGGTGATGCGCAGATGCACGGCGTCGGACTGCCGTCCACCAATCAGGAGCGGCTAACATAAGAAATATTCCCTGGCGGGCATTTTGAATGTGGTTCCCTCCATAATCCGAACCCAAAACAAAGCGCTCACGAAACGCCAGGCGAATGTCTTAACCACTACTCTACGAGAACTGCTGCTATAATTCCTATGCTGCTAATGATGGTCATAGTTCCTCTGTGATAGATTTCCAGATATTATCTACGATAAGGCACCAACCATTCCTTACGTACCATAGTATGTCCTATAGTACCCGTCCCATCGCTGTAGGCAGCAGAATAGTTGGATTGCTCCAATTTTAATTTTGTTTTGAAAAATCTTCGTAGTTCTCAGTAAATTATAATAGGCACTATAAATTATTACATTTAAGTCCATTTCTGCTAACAGGATGGGGTTTGAGGTCAAGTACTGCTCCCAGAATGGCTATGGGGTGCGGTACTGCCCAATAGTCGTCCGGTACTGGACATGGGGGTCCGGTACTCTAGGCGGGACCAAAGAGCTCAACCCCCGCATGCACAACTAGGTAAGTACAGGATGGGTATGGCGTCCACTACCGCCAACAGGATGAGTATTGGGTCAACTACAGCTCACGTGATAGGGGATGGGGTCAACTACATCTCACGGGTTGGGACATGGGGTCAATTACAGGACACGGGTTGAGGTCCTAAATGGATGCCTTCACCATGGCATCCATTTAGGTCATGGGGGATGGCTCCTAAATAGAGCCCATCACCCATGTCAGCTACATACAAAAAATAATATAAATAAATAAATAGTTTATTTAGGTAAAATTACATACATACATACACAGATGAATAGTCACAATAACGTGGCTGAAAAATGTTGACCAAACCACACACTAGGGATTGAAGAGACGACTACGTTTCGCTCCGTCCTGGACCATTATCGAGTCGACTGTGGATCGACTTGATAATGGTCAAGGATGGACCCAAGCGTCGTCGTCTTTTCAACATTATTTAATATGTGTGGGTTGGGGTCTGAGTAGATGAGGGTAGTATTGTCAGCAAACAATATAGGTTTCAGAATGTTAGAAACATTTATTTATTTTTTTATTTATATATACAAGAGTTCTTACCTTCTTGTACAGCCACTAGTACGAGTAACGTTTCGGGCAAGTTCTTAATCCTATGTTCCCTGGAATTCGACCGTTTAAACGGAGGCAACAGTTAAGGATTGGCGCCCAGTAAATCCTCCCCGGCCAGGATACGAACCCAGGACAAAGTGCTAGCGAATCGCCAGGCGAGTCTCAATCACTACACCACGGGGACTGCACGATTTGTTAGGTCCACTTTATTTTGCGGTAGTGGACACCATATCCATCCTGTGGGGGTAGTGGACCCCCATACCCAATCTACAGGTGGTAGTGGACCCATATCCATCCTACGGTGTGGTAGTGAACCCCATACCCATCCTGTGGGTGATAGTGGAGTCCATACCCAATCAACAGGTGGTAGTGGACCCCCATATCCATCCTACGGGTGGTAGTGGAAGCCATACACATCACGTGACTAGATGTTAACCCTATATCCATCCTGTGAGCGGTAGTGGACCCTATACCCATCCTGTGGGCGGTGGTAGAACCTATATTCATCCTGTTAGCAGCAGTGGACCCCACATCCATTCTTTGGCGGTAGTGGACAATATATCTGTCCTCTGGGTGGTAATGGACCCCTTATCTATCCTGTGAGCGGTAATGGACCCCCATGTCCATCCTGTAGGCGAACGTAGAGCCCATACTCATCCTGTGGGGATTAGTGGCACCCCATACCCATCCAACAGGTGGAAGAGGACCCATACCCATCCAACAGGTGGTAGAGGACCCCCATACCTATCCAAAAGGTAGTGGTGGACTCCATACACATCCAAAGGTGGTAATTTACTCCATACCTATTCTTTTGGGTGGTAGTGGACCCCCGATAAGCATTGTGTGACTCGTTGTGGACCGTATATCCATCCTTTTTGCTGTAGTGTACTCAATAGACATTCCACCGTAACATCGTTTTCTCTTGACGTTCCTAAAATTCATTCTCTTTTAATTTTTAGAGCACACACTATTGTATATAATATTGATTGGAGAAAGCAACATTATTATATGTAATAATTTATAATACTTATCATAATTTACTGAGAACTATCAAGATTTCTCAGAACAAAACTACGAGCCTTCAATACGATGTAGCTAATCCATGATATTCGATTATCATGGGAAAATAGTACGAAAATTTAATAATTTACTGGAACTTGAACAATACATTTATCATTAAAATTGAGGTTGATTCGCTCACTGGCCACCAGAGGGCCAGGACGTGCTCGTTTGCCCTGCCAGTTGTCGCCTGGTGCTGAGTGGAGGCGGTGTGGATTGTGGTGTGGTGCGCCCGCTGGCCGGAGGGCCTGGCTGGTGGTATGGTGGTTGGTGGTGTGCCCCGCGTACGGCGGGTGGACACGGTGTGCCTTGAATTCTCGGGGGATGTGGACTGGGCGCTTGTGGAAGTTGCTGTCGTCGATGTGCTTCAAGTGGATGTCCAGGATTTGATAGGGCTGGAAAAGCTTTCCCCTACGCGGGTGGCGATGGCCTTCTGCAGGAGCTCGCTGTACAAGGAATTTGTGGCGCGTTGGGCCGGCCACTCGGTTCAAGTTTCCGAAACGGCTGTGTGTTTGTGCCATTTCGGATCCCTGGGGGGCCGTGCAGTACGTGAGTGTGCATGGTGTACCGGTGACGTTATCTGAGGTCGAGCTGGGGTTGTGTTTGAAAAATATGGAATGGTGCAGTTTCATCGCTTCAACCATCTGCGTACGGGTCGGCTGAGTGGGCTGCGTAAGGGCACTCGTACGCTAGGTATGAAGATTACGTCGCCTGTACCGTCTCGTCTTCTGTATCGTGGGCTTTCGCTCTGAGTGTTTTATCAGGGCCAGACTCGCACTTGTTTCCGGTGTGGTGCTGAGGGCCCTGTGGCGGGCCAGCTGTGATGGTCCTCGTGCTGAGGCTCCCTCCGTTTTCTTGGAGGGTGACTTCCCCCCTTGGAGATGTGGGGGCTTCCTCGCTTCTCGCCCTGGCGAGGTGCCTGGGTGGTTTCTGCGGCGGGTCAGTAGGTGCTTCCTCTGTCCCTGTTTGGTCGAAATATAGTACGTCTTCTTCACCGGTGTGCTCTGTGGGAACAGGAGTTCCTGCCTCGGGGGGGTTTCCTCGTTTGGTGGTAGCGGAGGTGCATCCGCACAGCCGGAGGCTTCTGTGTGGTCCTCGGCTGCGGCTGTTGGTGTGGTGCCTGCTTCCCCTTCCTGAAGTATTGCGCTCTTGCTGCCCTGGGTCAGCATGGGGTGATGGGCGTGTGATCCTCCTCCCGGCCCCTGCGGCCTCTGCGTCAACTCCCTCGTCGCCTGCGGAGGTATCCTCGCCAACTGGTTCGTCTTCACCTGCGCCTGCCCTGCCATCCATGGTGGATGCCCCCTGGGAGCTGGAGTGTGCTCTCCTGCTTTCTGGGCCTGCTCCGGTCTCCGGGCGTGGTAGTAGCTTTTTGGCCCCATGCTGTGGAGGCTGCTGTTTTGTGTGACTGTGCTACCTCGGCTTTGAGCCCGCCCACGTCGGGGTCAGCTACGCACTCCTGCTGGTGGGACGGCCACTGGGGGGGTGGGCGCATCCGGTAAGCCGAGGACGCTGGGGTTCGTAGTATCTAGGGTGGCTGTCGGGGGGCTTCGGCCCTAGTTCCGGTTGGAGAGGGCTCTGCGGCTCCGGCGGAGGGCTCATCCATGAGGCTGGGAACGGCGACGGGCGGTGTTCACTACGATCACCCTGGGGTACAGGATGATGTGCGGCCCGTGTGTCGCGACGGGTTGGGGGTGTCTTGAGGTTCTTCCGATGGCGCGCTCTGTTGTATGTGCGTCCTTGAATGTGGGGGGTTTGAATGCTCTTGGGATCCAGTTGGGCCTGTTGGATGTTGTGGGCAAAGCACGTGGGGGATGTGGGCTCTCATACAGGAGCACAATGTGCGTGATGTATCTGTGTTGCAGTGTCTGAGCATGCATTATCATGTAGTGCTCTACCCGCCGAGGACGCCTTTCGTTGGGACCCTTATGTTATTTTCCTCATAGGTGCGCCTTCTCCGGTGCTTTCTACACCGGCAGATTGGACGAGTACGGGCGGTGAGGGTATTTGTTTGTGCGGGTGGAGTTTTTTGGGGGGCGTTGATTCCCGTCTTGCGACCCGGTGTGCGCCCCCTCGGGATGGGCGCGTCCTGTCGGGTAGAGGAGAGAGTTTTGTTCGGAGTCGGGTGCTTCTCCGTTCTTGCGCCATGCTACGCGGGGAGGAGTTGGAGAGGGAGACTTCAATTGTGTGAACGAGTAGCATGGGAATTG